>PVKV010018943.1:18324-43553 GCA_004027835.1 Alouatta palliata
ATGGTGAAACCCCGTCTCTACTAAAAATACAAAAATTAGCTGGGCATGGTGGCACGTGCCTGTAGTCCCAGCTACTCGGGAGGCTGAGGCAGGAGAATTGCTTGAACCCAGGAGGCGGAGGTTGCCGTGAGCCGAGATCGCGCCATTGCACTCCAGCCTGGGTAACAAGAGCCAAACTCCGTCTCAAAAAAAAAAAAAAGATATGCACAATGGTATCAGGCAGGCAAGAACTAGAAATCTTCACTTGGTAACTGTATGACCTTGGGTAGATTAGTAACCTCTCCAATCACCAGTGTTCTTCTCTATAAAATGAAAATAGTAATAACAATAGGTTTATTCCAAGGAATGGGAAAAAAAATACATCTAAAACATTGCTGGGAACAAGAAATAGCCCAAATAATATTTAAGAAGATCTGTATCTATTCAGAGAGTCAGCTAAGTTAAAACTAGAAGGAATCTTAGAAGGCATCCTGTACAATATACCTCCCAGTTTCAAAGATTGCATTTTTTCCTCTACATCCATTATTTTGAAAATCACCCTTAATCATCAACTCATTGGTGCTGTCATGGTGGGTGTGCTGAAGAGGACCACTGGCCTTGTGGGATTGGCTATGTGCAAGAATCCACACGAGAGGCTAAGAATATTGTACACAAGGATTCTTGATGTTCTTGAGGAAATCCCTAAAAATACAGCATATAGAAAGTGTACAGAACAGATTACAAATGAGAAGCTGGCTATAGTTAAAGCAGAACCAGATGTTAAAAAATTAGATCAACTTCAAGGTGGTCAAATAGAAGAGGTAATTCTTAAGACTGAATATGAACTAAGTCTGGCAAGAAAAATGGTGCAATGAACCCCATGTTCTCACTCATAAGTGGATGTTGAACAATGAGAACACATGAACACAGGGAAGGGAACATCACACACTGGGGCCTGTTGTGAGGTGGGAGAGCTAGGGGAGGGATAGCAGGGGGTGGGGGGATTGGGGAGGAATACCATTAGGAGAAATACCTAATGTAGATGATGAGGGGGATGGATGCAGCAAACCACCATGGCATGTGTATAACTATGTAACAATCTTACATGATCTGCACATGTATCTCAGAACTTAAAATATAATAATTTAAAAAAAAGAAAAATAGTGCAATGAAAACCATGGGAGCCATTAGTAGAAGAGCCTCCTGCTGACCAGTGGAAATGGCCAATATAATTATTAAGTGACTTTGATGGGTTGATGGGAAATATTTCATTGATGTAATGAAATATTCTGTTACATTAAGGGCCTGTTCATATTACTGACATTTTATAATCAAAAAAAGTGATACAGAAAATATCTAGGAGACTAATAAAATTAGTGATTATGATAATGCAGTCATGTGAATCGATTTTTGATTTGTAAAGTATTTGCTCAAATTATTTCAAAGATGATATTTCTACAAACAGAGAGGTCATGGGAAGGTTTGAAAATTAATTAGAAAAATTCCTACAGATCTTCAATGTAGAGGCCATAATCAAAAAGGAAACTTTCTTTAGTAGTATGTGTAGTACATCATTTAATTTTTTAAATTATCTTAAAGAAGAAAAGGTTCTTAATTATTATGGGCTAAACAAATTTATAGATCACTGTTTGAAGTAAATAATAAGAGTGAATATTTTCAAATGTGATAAAATAGCACAAGTGGCTGGTGATAAAATTTGAAATTATGGTTAACCTCCTTAGGTTATGTATGTAAGGTAAAATTTAAATATATAATTATATATTGGTTGCAAAAAAAAAAGAAAATTCCCATTAATAGAATTTCATAAGCAACTTCATTCCTTCTTCCTTATGTTTTCTTATGTTATACAGTATATTGCTTTTAGATTCTCCAGACTAATCAGAGTAGAAAATTATCATTCTGTCTTTCTCTCTCACTCTCTGTGACTACCTGCCTGGCTCACTAATGTCTGTTCCAGACCAGGACTGCAAATAGTAGCCTTTAGTTAATAGCTGGAGCCAAAAATATCACATTCCCGTAGTAGAGTAATTCAGTAACTTTAGACCAGACCTTTCTCTTACTGTACTTATTTCAAAAACAATTTTGAATATAAATTTATTCCTTACACACTGATAAAACATCACTTTATAAATAAAGGAAACAAACTGTAGCTTTTCCATTCAATTTTTGGATGGAAATGGCCATTTTTTTCTATTCATTTATTCAAATATTATGCATTGTGTGGCTACACACCATTACCAGGCATACTCTAGGTGCTAGGGATAAAAGCAAACAACCCAGAGGCATGATTCCTGCCTGCACAAGCCTCTCGTCTAGCAGAAAGACAGATAGTAAATCCTCAGCTTTTAAAATAATTGTATAATTACAATTGTGATGAGAACTGAGAAAACAAATCAGGGAGCTATACAAGTGTTGAAGAGGTTACTGCCCCTGAAATATGATATTGTCTCTCCTCTTCAATGAGCTCAATCTGGAGAACAGCCTGGGTGGGGACAGACTTCAAGGGCAGGCTTCAAGAGAAGACCCTGCCTTACCAAAATAACAAAGCAATAGACTACCTCAGATGTGTGGGCAGTTAGGGTAAATCCGGCCAGCTCAATATCTGTATCAATCTTCTAAGGTCTCTTCTGATGTGGGGGTTCAGTCAGAATGGTTAGAAAAATTGTAAAATTATAGAATATAGTCACAAACCTTCTTGGAAGCCTGAGAGGTTTGCATAGTTTCAGTAGAAGTTTCAGCTGAAGGCAACCTAATCCCTTTTACCTTTAGGTGATGAAGAAAAGCATAAAACTAGGGAATATGGGGGGATTTATCAGAATAACTTGTTTACTCATTTGGTCCTAAAAATAAATTTTAATCATTCATGATTAAAGACCCTGATGGCTCTCTCAGCGGGAGGGCGACCAGATTTATCATCTGCAAATGGTATTTGCTTTAGGCCTTGGAAGCTGGCCTTTCATCATTATCCATAAGTGTGTTGACCAGAGCCTCTGTTATTAAATCTATACCGAATAAATGCCTAGAGTACCAGCTGGTCATGGCCATGGCTTCTATCTCTCTCAGGAGTGTCTGTGAATGGCCACAGACCCCCAGCCCACTCTTTTACTGGAGATTTGTGTTTGAGTGAATTTGTTCATCCACCGCTAAGTCAGGGTCTGTGAGTCAGACCCTGACACTCTGGTCCTGTAGAGGTTGGAATTCTAAAACCCACATATCCTACACTCCCTTGCAGCTAGACCTCTGGTTCTGATTTAGGTTTCTTCTAGCAGCTGTGCCCACTGAGGGCATCTGTTCCAAAACTGTATTAACCAGGAAGACAGGAGGCAGTAGGTGAGGTTCATTTTCAGGGACAGATCTAGAGTGGGTGACATAGCTCTCAGCCAAGAGTTGTAGTAACATCTTCCTGATCCTCAGATCGAGATTATGATAGTATCAGTTTGTAACTAACTGCTGAGAATCTGTTCCCCCAAAATAGCAGACACTTGTCATGCTCCATGCTACATCCCCTCATCCCACCTGGTTTTAGAGAAGCTGGGATGGGAAGCTGCCTGCATTCTACCTCAAGCCCCTGCCATGGCAAGTCTGTTTCTCTGTTTCAACCTTCAGACTTTCTCCAAAGTCATAAAAGGTGGTCCAGCCCATAGTGATGGAATTCACAAGTTCCAACTGCTCACATGTTTGAGCTCAACCTTTAGCTCTCAGGGAGCAGGTGACATGGATAAATGCCTCAGTCCCTCATGGTAGAAGGAAGAGTTCTCACGTGCATTCCATTTAATTCCTCAGAGGGTCCTCAAAGGTCTACAGTGGTAACCTTCCCATTAAATGTGCACTTTGTTGCCATTCCCCACTCATCTCTGACTCAGTCTCCCCAGGCTCTCATCCCGGCTTTCTGGGATAAAACCGTCCACATGAACTATCAGCATCCAAGTCCTTATCTCAGGTCCTGGAAACAAAATTAAGACATAACATACAGCTTACAGATTAAGGCAGACAAATAGTTCCCTCATTAGGCTGGTTCTTTAGTATTTTTCCGGCAACTGGTCTTGGAGACCCAGACTACAGCTGACTCCTCCAGCACTACCAACAATTATTGAAGCAATAATTCCCTGTGTCAAATCCTGTTCTAATCAAAATCACTCAAGTGGTTGGCTGACTGTACTTGAACTCCAACTTGCTGCATGTTTTCTACATTCTGGATGGAGCACTTCCAGCCTGACTTGACTTTAAGGCTAATACCAGTAGAGCCGCATTCCCAGCAGATCAAGAAGACTGCAGAAATGGCTTTATTTTTCTTCATGTCTAACACATATCCTGAGCATTCTAATTTGGAATTTTCTTTTGTGCAGCTATCACATGTTTACTTTTAAAAACACTACTCAATTCCCTACTCCTGTGTTCTTGTTCAGAATAAGACCTCTGGACAATACTAACCAACAGAGAAATTTTTAAGACCTGAATAGGCAGTAGTTTGCTAATGCTTCATGAAAACACCCAATTAGTGTTTTTCTCTATGAGATCAAATAATTTTAGTGCTAAGATCAAATAATACTAGTAATGAGGTGTACGGTAATGGGGATAAGGTGAGGATTTCCTTTTTCTTGCTAAAATGTTGAAAATACATAAAAATATGACAAATATCATACTAAATACCTAGAATTTTTTTTTTTTTTTTTGAGATGGAGTCTCACTCTGTAGCCCAAGCTGGAGTGCAGTGGAGTGATCTTGGCTCACTGCAACCTCCACCTCTGGGGCTCAAGTGATTCTCATGTCTTAGCCTGCCAAGTAGCTGGGACTACAGGTACATGCCACCACGCCAGGCTAATTTTTTGTATTTCAGTAGAGACAGGCTTTCACCATATTGCCCAGGGTGGTCTCAAACTCATGAGCTCAGGAGATCCACCTGCCTTGGCCTCCCAAAGTGCTGGGATTACAGGCATGAGATTAAAGATAAATGCACAAAGTTGGAATCCCTTCTGCCACCTCCTCATTCTAAATCTCCATTCTCCATCTTCCTCCCCAAGAGGCACCACTGTCATGAATTTCATGTGTGTCTTCCAGTCTATATTACATAGCTTTGTTAAAACAATAAATCCATAAGTATATATGGAAAATGCATTTTTCTAATTCATATAAATAACTCATTATATTAATCCCTTTGTGACTTCCTTATTTTACTACATTTTAAATCTATTCATATTGAAACATATAGATCTTTTTCATTCATGAATAGATTCCTCTCTCCATTTACCCATTGATAGACATGTAGATTCCTTTTAGATTTATGTTATTTAAAACTTTACTTCAGTACACACCCTTATGTGACTCTGCTTATAAACATGCATGAAAGTTTTCTTTAGGCCTATACTTAGAAATAGAAATGCCAAGTATATGCTCTAGAGTATGCACATGTTCAATTTTGCTAGATGTTCCCAAACTGTTTTTCAAGATGGTTGTAGAAATTTACAATCCCATAAGCAGTATAAAAGTTTTTATTTCTTTACACCTTTGCCAAAACTTGGTATTTTCAGAATTTTTTAATTTTACCAAACTATAGATGAAGAATGGTATCTTATTTTGATATTTAATTTGCATCCCTCTGATTACTGGTAAGGTTGAACATCCTGTCTTATTTATACGATATTGAATTTCTCTCTCTTGTGAATACTTGTGCAAAAATCATATACATGTTTCTCTTGTGTTGACTATTTCATATTAACTCGTTGAATGTTCATGCATGTGTGTGTGTGTATGTATGCTGCATTCTAAGTCTATTATATGTGTTGTTTCTTCCCATCTTAGCTTATATTTTAATTTTAAGTTACCTTTCTTATTAGGAAGTTTAACTTT
Organism: Alouatta palliata; assembly: GCA_004027835.1. Lineage (NCBI taxonomy): Eukaryota > Metazoa > Chordata > Mammalia > Primates > Atelidae > Alouatta > Alouatta palliata. The sequence goes on from PVKV010018943.1 coordinate 24,172, forward strand.
TAATCTGATAAAATTTATCAAACTTTGTATTAATAAGTCAAGATTTTTCTATCTTGTTGATATAGTTTTGTTCTGTGTCCCTGCCCAAATCTCATGTTGAATTATGATCTTCAGTCTTGGAGAAGGGGCCTGGTGGGAGGTGACTGGATCATGGGGCAAATTTTCCCCTTGCTGTTCTCATCATAGCAAGTGAGTTCTCATGAGATCTGGTTGTTTAAAAGTATATAGCATTTCCTCCTTTGCTCTTTTTCTCTCCCACTCCACCATGGTAAGACACACTTGCTTCCCCTTCACCCTTCACCATGATTTTAAGCTTCCTAAAGCCTCCCCAGCCATGCTTTCTGTACATCCTGTGGAGCTGTAAGTTAATTAAACCTCTTTGCTTTATAAATAACCCAGTCTCAGGTAGTTTTTTATAGCAATGAGAAAAAGGACTAATATGGAAAATTGGTACCAGGAGTTGGGTACTGCTATAAAATACCTGAAAATGTGGAAGTGACTTTGGAACTGGGTAACAGGCAGAGATTGGAACAATTTGGAGAACTCAGAAGAAGACAGAAAGATGTGAGAAAGTTTGGAACTTCCTGGAGACTTACTGAATGATTGTGACCAAAATGATAGTGGTATGAACAGTGAAGTCCAGGCTGAGTTGGTCTCAGATGGAGATGAAGAACTAATTGGGAACTGGGGCAATGATCACTCTTGCTATGCTTTAGCAAAGAGACTGGCAACATTGTACCCCTGCTCTAGAGATCTGTGGAACTTTGAACTTGAGAATGATGTTTTAAGGTATCCAGCAGAAGAAATTTCTAAGCAGCAAAGCCTTCAAGACATTGCCTGGCTGCTTCTAAAAGCCTATGCTCATTTGCATAAACAAATAAATGATCTGATACTAGAACTCATATTTAAAAGGGAAGCAGAGCATAAAAGTTTGGAAAATTTGTAGCCTGACCATATGTTAGAAAAGAAAATCCCATTTTCTGGGGGGAAATTCAGGGTTTCAGAAATTTGCATGAGTAAAGAAGAGTCAAATGTTACTAGTCAAAACAATGGGGAAAATGCCTCCAGAGAATTTCAGAGACTTTCACAGCAGCCCCTCCCATTACAGGCCTGGAAGCCGAGGGGGGAATAAATGTTTTTATGGGCTGGGCCCAGGATCCCACTGCTCTGTGCAGCCTCAGAACATGGTACCCTGCATCTTAGGTGCCTCAGCCATGGCTAAAAAGGGCCCAGGGACAGCTCAGGCTGTTGCTTCAGAGGATGCAAGCCCCAAGCCTTGGAAGCTTCCATTTGGTGTTGGAACTGCAGGTGTGCAGGGGGCAAGAGTAGAGGGTTGGGACACTCCCCCTAGATTTCAGAGAATGTATGGAAATGCCTGCATGTCCAGGCAGAAGTCTGCTGAAGGGGCAAAGCCCTCATGGAGAACCTCTACTATGCACAGAAGGAAAATGTGAGGTTGGAACCCCCCCACAGAGTCCCCACTGGGGCACTGCATAGTGGATCTGTGAGAAGAAGACCACTGTCCCCCAAGCCCCAGACCCTAGAATGGTAGATCTGCCAACAGCTTGTACTGTGTGCCTGGAAAAGCCACAGGTACTCAATAGCAGCCCATGAAAGCAGCCACAAGTGCTGTCCTCTGCAGAGCCACAGAGGCAGAGCTGCCCAAGGCCTTGAGAGCCCACTCCTTGCATCAATGTAGCCTGGATGTGAGACATGAAGTGAAAGGAGATTATTTTGGAGCTTTGAGATTTAGTGACTGCCCTTCTTGGTTTCAGACTTGCATGGGGCCTGTGGCCTTTTTGTGTCAACCAATTTCTCCCTTTTGGAATGGGAGCATTTACCCAAAGCCTGTACCCCCATTGTATCTTGGAAGTAACTAACTTGTTTTTGGTTTTATAGGCTCATAGGTGAAAGGGACTTGCCTTAACTCAGATGAGACTTTGGACCTGGACTTTCGAGTTAATGCTGGAATGAGTTAAAACATTGGGGGATTGTTGGGAAGGCATGATTGTGTTTTAAGATGTAAGAAGGACATGAGATTTGGAAAGGGCAGGGGCAAAATTTTATGGTTTGGCTCTGTGTCCTCATCCAAATCTCATGTTGAATTATGATTTTCAGTGTTATTACAGAAGGGTCCTGGCAGGAGGTGATTTATCATGGGGGTGGATTTTCCCCTAGTTTTTTTCATGATAGTGAATGAGTTCTCATGAGATCTGTTTGTTTAAAAGTATGTAACGCTTCCCCCTTTTTGCTCTGTCTCTCTCCTGCTGCCATACGAAGATATGTTTGCTTCTCTTTCACCCTTCTGCCGTGATTATAAGTTTCCTGTGGCCTCCCTAGCCATGCTTCCTGTACAGCCTGCAAAACCATAAACTTACTAAATCTCTTTTCTTTATAAATTACCCAGTCTCAGGTAGTTCTTTACAACAATGTGAGAATGGACTAATATCTTTGTTGAAGAAAATATTCTCCACCCTAGGACATAGTCTGGCTATTTACTGAAGTGTATGTTCTCTCTTTCTTGACATGCTGCTAGATCACGGCATTTCCCAACATCACACCTCTGCAGTTGACCAGTGGAATGCTAGCAGACGTGATGTGTGTCACTTCCAGGCCTGGCCTCTAAAATCTCCTGCATGATTCCCCATGCTCTTTTCTCCTTCATTAATAAGTAGATGCAGAGAATGCAGAGAGCACTTCAAGGTCCTTAAGTAAGGTGGAGTCATTAGATAAAAAGATCCTGAATCCCTGAGTGAGGCCATGGACAGCTGCCCAGTGAACTGTGGCATGAATAAAAAACACTTAGTTGCATTAAGTCGCTGTCATCTGATGTTTTATTTGTAATCCCAGCAGGGCATAACCTTTGCAAGCTAGTACATCCACTGAATCTAAAAATTATTATCCTATATTTGCTTTTAAAGTTTTAAAGTTTTGTTTTTTATATTTAGAATTTCAAGCCTTCTGAAATTTATTTCCTAAAAATAGCATGAGAAAAAATCCATTTTTTTCTTTCTGACAAGGTAATTGTGTCAACCCTGCACATTAAATCTTTATTAAGTAGTTCTCCCCCATCCATCATATATCAAATTCCCAATTTTATATGTACATCTGTTTCTAGACTATTCATCCTGTTATATCATTTACAGGGTGTCTGAAAAAATGAAAAGCATTAAATAAATTTATTCTTAAATAATATATTCATTACATCCTTCAAATCATATGCTCAATTTATTTTTATCAACTTTCAGATGCTTTCCATGTCTCTAAATGTAAAGCCATGAATTCAATTATCAATTTAAGAACAGCACAAAAAATGCATTATTTTCCCTGTGTTTCTAGGCTTTCTGGATAGTATACCATCTTTATTCTATTTTTCAAAGAAACCTATAAATTACAGATAAGAGAATTTAGCCAAATGTAACCTTATTTAAGATCTTTGCTACAACTGGATTGGGTATCTTCTACAGAAAAAATTTTGCATATTTATTTAATACTTTAACAGAAACTTAGCCTAGAAATGGAATAAACCAAATATGTTCATGATCAGAAATTTGTTTTATAGTTTCTCTTTAATAAAAGCTAATGTTCATCATAAAAAGAGATTCAGATTTCTGATTTTGTATTTTTTCCTCAAGAATTATATTCTATAAATTCATTAATTCTTTTTTTTTTTTTTTTGAGTCTTGCCCTGTCACCCAAACTAGAATGCAATGGTGCCATCTCGGCTCTCTGCAGCCTCCACCTCCCGGGTTCAAGCTCTTCTCATGCCTCAGCCTCCTGAGCAGCTGGGATTACCACCACATCCAGCTAATTTTTGTACTTTGAGTAGAAACAGGTTTTCACCATGTTGGCCAGGCTGGTCTACCTGCCTTGGCCTCCCAAAGTGCTGGGATTACAGGCATGAGCCACCTTGCCCAGCCTGTATTCTATTAATTCTTATCAAAAAATAAAAATTATTTGGGGAATTTTTATTAAAGTTCATTTGGGAAGATAGACTTTTATATCCTTGAACAATATTTTGTAACTTTATGAGACATATGGGTTTCTAAAGGACATTCATGCATTTCATTAATTTAAGTACTTTTGTGTCACAATTATAAGCCAGATTTTTTTCTATGTGCCATTATGTTTTTTGTTTTCTATTAAGTTTCTGACTGGTTTTTGCTAATGTATAGGAATACCATTGACTTCTGTATTAGTCCATTCTTGCATCAATATAAAGGAATATCTGAGGCTGGGTAATTTACCAAGAAAAGAGGTTTAATTGGCTTCTGGTTCTGCAGGCTGTACAGAAATCATGGCACCAGCATCTGTTTCTGGTGAGGTCTTGAGGAGCTTACAATCATAGTAGAAGGCAAAGAGAGAACAGGTGATGTCACATAGTGAAAGCAGAAGCAAGAGATAAAAAAAGAGGGAGGTCCCAGACTCATTTCAACAACTAGATCTCAGATGAACTAACTGACCAAGAACTCATTTAACACCAAGGGGATGTTGCTAAGCCATTCATGATGGATCTGCCCTCATGGTTCTATCACCTCCTACCAGGTCCCACCTCCAGCACTAAAAATCATATTTCTACATGCAATTTGGAGGGGACAAACGTTCAAATCATATCAACATCTAAATACTAATCTTGCTTATGATGCTTCTTTCTAACACCACCAAATATTATTTTTATAATTCATCTGTAGATTTTGTTACATTTACTATGTAAATAATCATAACATTGAAAATAGTAATATTTCTTTCTTTCTAAGCATTAGATATCACATCTGTCTTCTTACCTTATTATATTGGCTTGACCTCTAGAAAAATATTGAATGGTTGATGATGGTGAATTTGTTGATTACCTTTTATATTTTTTAATGTTTTTTCTTTATTTCATTTGAAGCTACAGTACTGAATGCATGAAAATTTAGCATTGCTATATTTCCTCAAATAAAAAGATTTTTATTATTTTATATAGTAACCTTTATCTCTATAAGGATAACTCACATATCAGCAGGTTTAATTAACTGTGCATTTTGTGATTTATGGTCTCTTTGTTATTGTTTTGAGTTTTTTTAATTGAAATGTAATCCCAACGCCTCTAGTTTTTTACAAGATTAAAGCTGTAAGTTTACTCTCATGTAATGTTTAACTGCATCTCACACATTTTAAAGTGTAGTAATAGCATTTCATTCTAAATGATTTTAAATTCTATTGTGATTATTTTGAGGCAAGGAGGAGTGGTTTGATATGTGGTCAGTGTTTATAAATGTTCTATGTGCATTTGAAAAGAATGTAAATTATCTGTTTTTTTAATGAAACCACATATATAATTTCAAATTTGTTCTCAGTTTTCAAACTTCCGTACTCTCAATGAATTGGTAAATCTTCATCCTATAGGTCTCTTTCTCTCTCAAAATATCTTAACCTATAGGTTAAAGAACTACCAATAAATAAGTATGTTAATATATTGGTAGCTCTTGAATTATAAGAGGATTACATCTGAATTACAAGTCAAGAGCTACCAATAAATAAATACATTAAATAAATATAAATAAATATGTTAAATCTCTGCTTAAAAGTATAGCTATATCAATTTTCCTTATAATTCCATCACTTTTAGCTTTACATATTTTAAAGCTATATTATAAGGTCTAAATAAGTTAATGTTCATTATATCTTATTCATGAATATTTCTACTGTAGCATGCAGGATACTATTAACCATTGCTATTTAAAAAATCAGCTAAAAATGCAGTAGCTTAAAAAAGTAAGCACTTATCATTGGGTCAGCTGGACAGTCTTGTTGATCTGGGCCAGGTTCAGCTAATCTTTGCAGGGCATGCTCATGCATCTTGATCAGATAGTGGGCTGCTTGGGAGTTGGCTGTTCTGGGATGGCTTCAGTCACATGGCTGGTGTTGGCTGGCTGTTGGCGATAACCACAGATGTAACCAAGCCACAGTTCTCTCATCTCCCAGCAGGCTAGCCCTACCTTGTTCCTATGGCACCACTGGGGCTCCAAAACCACACAAGCTTCTTAAGAGCTATGCTCAAAACTGGCACAGAGTCACTTCCAGAACATTCCCTTGCCAAAGAAAGTCAAAAACTAGTCCAGATTCAAGGGATATAAATAAAAGAGAGACTTTTGTTAGGAGGACCTGCAAAGTTACTTGCAAAACAAGGGACAAAGAATTGAGCACATTTTAAAAATCAGTTATATACAAAGTTTCTTCTTACCTTTAATAATGCTATATATTTGAGACACGTTAATATTGACCTACAGTAAGTCCCCTTTATTGATAGGGAATATGTTCCAAGATCTCCACTTCATGACTGAAACCACAGATAGTACTGATCACAATACATATATTTTTTCCTATACATGTATACCTACGATAAAGTTTAATTTATAAATTTGAAACAGTAAGAGATTAACAACAATGACTAATAATACAGGAAACCAATTATTGTATTATATTATATAATATACTGCAATAAAATTATAACAATATACTATAATAAAAGTTATATAAATGTATTCTCCCTCTCTCTCTTTCAAAATATCCTATTGTGCTATATTGTGGGTACCTGAAACCATAAAAAGTAAAATTGTGAATAAGGAGGCTACTGTATTCACTGATTTATGTAATATTACTTTAGCTTTTTCTTATAAAGTCCAAATTTATTATCTCTATCTCACTTTCAAATAGTACAAGACACTAAGACACTTGGCATAATTTAAATCAAGCTTGTCCAACCCACAGCCCACAGGCCACATGCAGTCCAGGACAGCTTTCAATGTTACCCAACACAAATTCATAAACTTTCTTAAAGCATTATTTTTTGCTTTTTTTTTTCTCAGCTGTTGTTAGTGTTATGTATTTTATGTGTGGCCCAAAATAATTCTTCCAATGCGGCCCAGGAAGCCAGAAGATTGGACACCCCTATCTTAATTCATTAGAACTGCCCATTCCTATCTTTTGTTATTATTGTCTAAAGTTTTTCTTCCATTGTTCTATTCAAATGCAAAAGGTGTGTGTGTGTTCCTGCATAGATTTTACTCTAAATAGTTAATGAATACCTACATATTTCAACAATTTCTTTGTTTACACTATTTTTTTGAATCTTACTTCTTTTTTCCATATTTGTTTTTCTTCTTGATGAATTTTATCATTTTGTAGCTCTTTGGGCTATAACTTCCTTCACATTCTTTTTTTTTGAAACAGGGTCTCATGCTGTCATCCCAGCTGGAGTATAGTGGTACAATCACAGCTCACTGTAGCCTCAACCTCCTGGGTTCAAGTGATCCTCCTACCTCAGCCTCTGAAGTAGCTGGGACTACAGGCATAGCCACTATTCCCAGATAATTTTTAAATTTTTTGTAGAGATGGAGGTCTCTCTATGTTGCCCAGGTTGGTCTTGAAATCCTGGGCTCAAGCAAACTTCCCACCTCAGCTTCCCAAATTCCTGGGATTACAGACATAAGCACCACACCCAGCCCCTGCTTTTATGCTTAAACAAATCTTTTATATAATTCTAAGGTGATACTTATTTTCTCTCTGCTCTTTGGGTAAGAAAACACACACACACACACACACACACACACATGTAAAACATATACACACATATATATATATAACTTCAAAGCCAAAATTTCAAATATATTATTAGATTGGGGCAAAAGTAAACCTATCTAATATTTTTTATGAAAAGGTTGGCTTTAATAGTAAGTTGATTTAAAGGAAAATAATCAGTAAAGAGTAGCACAGACAGTGTGGAGGTAAAGCAAAAATAATGTAATGTTACCAGAAAAACTAAAGCATGAGAAATACTGTTTAAGCCATTCTAAGTTCCCTCCTCCCCACCACACTGACCAGCTGTCCCCACAAAGCCTCTGTGGATAAGCTAGCTGAGCTCTCAAAAGGCAAATCTGAAAAAATCCAAAAGTTTAGAATTTCCCTTTCTACAGCCTTTCCCAGAATTACCTGACACTGCAAAAGTGCTACCTTTACCACTTTCAGTCTATGTAATAGAAATAGTTGGTTGTCGAGCAAGAAGAAATATCTGAGATGTCTTCCAAATCCCTAAGAGAAGAATCACCATTAACAGGGATAAATCAGGGTTTGCTCTATTGATTTTGATTTTTAGGATTTCATTCCTCGCCCTCCCATCTGTCCTTCTGATGAGGGTGCAGTTTAGATACAACTCACAAGAGCTTCCTCTCAATGCTATTAAGTAAAGCAGTCAGTGTGAACTTAATACCACATCTCCCCTGACACTAAACTCGATATCCAAATTTAAGCCCTTCCATATGTTCCCATTACCAGACTGGACTTGGTTAGGTGGAAAGTCTAACTAATGCTCAGAATATCTTACTTTTACTGAGTCAATGCCGCAGTGAACTGTGCCAGAGAGTGAACTGGTGCCTCTGCTTTCTTTGGGCTTGTTTTCCCTCTGTAAAGTTGACAGGGTCATTTTTTTTTCAAGTTCCTAGGCCTCAGAACTGCAAAAGAATGATAAGTTCCTTTCAAGTTCTCATCAATAAATAATAGGATATGGGGAAAAACTTTTAAAAACTAGAGCATCCTTTCTTAGTAAGGATAAAGAAAAATGGATGCATTCATACAACACTGAAGAAAGTGTAAATTCCCTCCTAGGAAAAGTCTGGTCGTGCCAATTTAATAATATGCATGATTTTTCCTCCAGTATTTGCAGTATTTTGAGGGAGCCTATGGTATAAGGATAAATTTATATAAGAATGTTTACTACGGGATTATTTATGATAGTGGGAAACTACTTCAATATTCATCCATAGGGAACTGGTTGGAGCTGTGATGATCATGCTATGAAATATTATGTAGCTATTAAAAATAAAGAGATGTATATGTATCAAACTGGAAGAATACCCATCATATGTTATTAAGTGAAAAGCATTAAGTTATAAAGTCATGTGTAAAATGTCATCTCACTTTTCATTTAAAAAAGAAAAACTGCATATATAAATATGTAAATATACACACAGAGGAAGAAATATATGTGTACATACGTAAATATATGAAACAGTACCTCTACACACAAATACTATTAGCATGGTTTGTATGAAGAAAAGGAATTGAGAGAAGACAGGAAAAATTCTTAACTTTTTATATGTCTTTTACACTTTGACTTGTCCCAGTGGTCATGCATTATTTTTACAATGTAAAAAATATAATAAAGTTTCTAAATTAAGCACAAAGCATTCCAATTCTATAATATCAATATATTAAATATTATCAGTACCATTCTCTTTAAATTGAGATAAATCATTACCTTAATCATTCACTAGTTCATATAATAGTCAATCTATATTTAGTAATGCCTGACATACCAGGCACTGTGCTACATTCTAGGATGCAGCACAGAACAAAACAGACACAGATGCTGCCTTCATGGAGTTTATAGTCTACATGGTGGAAGAGCTATTAAACAAGTAAAGCATATATACAAATTGTGACTAGAGCAATGAAACAAAAATATGGAATACTGTGAAAGAAGACCAGGGCAGATAAGGGGGTTGCTTATAGTATGTGATCAAGGAAAGCCATTCTGAAAAGAACACATGTAAGATGAGAAGACATAAAACACTAAAGATTTGGAAGATGTAAAAGACTGAGAAGTTTTACATCTTCCCAGAGACTGGGATCTTCCCCCTGAACAAGGGAAGTGGACTGAGATGAGGTCAGAGAGAAGAGCTAGATACTGCAGAGCTATCCATGCCATGGGAAGCAGTTTAGATTTTGTTATGAAGTACACAGAAAAAGTCAACACAGAGGGCTGTCCTGATATTTCTGTTATAGGACAAACATTATACACATACCAGTGACAGAGACATTTAAACAAGTAAGTATGGTGTGGGGCCATGACAGAGGTCTAAGGAAGCACAGAGTGAGGAATAACTACCTCTGCCTGGAAGGATCTGGAAAGGATCCCCAGAAGATATGACACTTCATATGGGTTTCAAAGAATGAGTAACAGTTCACCAGGCTGAGACCAAGATGTGTAGAAATGGGAATCAGGTAGAAAATATAGACAGATAAAAGTGTGCCAAGATGTAGATGCTCAAGAAAGAAAAACTTCAGAGGGAAATGAACTGCATTTCCATGTAGCTCGGGAATAAGGTACATGGCCAGAGGGAGACAAGGGTGGATGATAGACAGTGTACAGATTTGGGGGACCTTTGTAGACCATCCTACTTTTTGGAATTTATCCCATAGGACATATATTTTTTTAGACAGAAATGTATAATAATCACTTCTAATAACCATACTACATTCCAGTTCATCACTCCATGAACCTCTATATGTTCCATAAAAAAATAAGATGTGATTATAATTTTTGAATTGGATTTTGCTGTCATATGGTAAATGCATGTTTAATGCTAAGAGAAACTGCCAAACAGTTTTTCAGAGTATTTATACCATTTTTAACTCCACCAGCAAAGTATGAGAGTTCCATTTACCCCACTCTCTCACCAACACTTGATACTGTCACCCTGTGTAATTTTAGCCTTTCTGTTGGGTTATAGACTGTGTTAGGTTGTTCTTGCATTGCTATAAAGAAATACCTGGGGCTGGGTAATTCAGCTCCTTTTCCACAGGCTTTATAGGAAGCATAACATATCTGCTTCTAATGAGGCCTCAGGAAGCTTCCAGTAATGTTGGGAGGCAAGGAGGAACAGGCATGTCACACAGTGGGAGCAGGAGCAAGAGACAGTCAGAGGAAAGGTGCCACATACTTTTAAACAATCAGATCTCAGGAGAACTCACTCACTATCACAATGACAGCACTAAGGCATGAGGTATTCACCCCATGACCCAAACACCTCCCACCAAGTCCTACCTCCAACACTGGGGATTACATTTCAATATGAGATTTGAGGTGATAAATATTCAAACTGTGTCATAGGGGTATCTCAGTATTATTGACATTGAGCATCTTCTCATATGTTATTGCCCACTGTGATACCTTATTTTGTAAGTGCCTGTTCAAGACTTTTGCCCATTTTTAATTGAAATGTTCATCTCTTTATTATTGATTTGTAAGATTTCTTAATAAATTCTGGATTCATTTGTTTCACATCTAGTCTAATTCCAGCCAGAAGAATAGAAAGAAAATGAATCTTGACAGAAAATAGAGAAGGAAAAGAGAATATGTATAGATTATCTAGTATATCAACCAAGTTGCTAGGTAGACTTAATTGGTTACTTAATTTTGTCCTCCCAGCAGCCCTTGTAAATTGGTTTCATTGATCCTATTAAGTAAATGAGGAAACTGAATCTCACAGGGGTTAAGAGACTGAGTCAGGGTTACTCAGCTTGGATGTGGCACAATGTGAGCTAACCAAAATCCATATCCTGACCCTTCTGGAGTTAAAAGGCTGCCTGTCCAGATGGGCCTCAGCTCCCTCAAGATCCTGGGGTTAACAAGGTTAATGTGACTTCTTTAGAGCCCTCCCTAAAGAAATCCATTTGTTCCCTAGTCCTGGCTCTAACTGGAGGATATTAATCTGCTAATGGTCCTTTCCACTGAGACACATGTTCACTGTCTTTTAACTAGGGACCACATCTCTGTGAGTACCAGCTTTCAAGGAGCTGCAGATCAATGCCTGTTACTCCATCTGCACATTCTCTGCCCTGCAAAGTTTGCCTCCAACAGATAAGCTGGACCCTGTTTTGCCATTAGCAGTAATCAGTGTCTGACAATTGCATCCATGAGGGGAGTCAGCAGGTCTTGACAAAAACATGTGCCTCGTAAGTGCTATGTGAAAGCTAGAAAGAAAGGCTCCAACTAGATGTAACTGGCATTGGGATTTCACAGACACAGAGGCCCTTAGAGGAGAAACGTGCCTCAGAGAATCTAATCCAATCCCTTCATGTCACAGATGGAGAACTGATGACAAAGTCATTTTCTTAAGACACAAATTTGACAATATCATTTCCATGCTTAATGCCTCCTCGTCAGCTACAAGATAATAATAACAACACTATTTCTTCCAATGCTATCTGCCATCAATAAGTTGTATCATCATTTTTGTTTACCACTAAGAAAGGAAGATACTTGCCAATTAAACTTTGACACATAGCCCTATGACATATGCATTGTTCACACCAGCATCTTGTTGTTTTGAATTTTTTTCATCTACTTTGAGGAATTTGACAATCTCTGTTGCCATCAGTTTCAATGCTTGGTGTTTAACAGGTAATTCTTTTGCATGTACCACATTAATGAAATGTAATACAGCATCATCTCTGGTAGGTGTCCCCCTTCTTAAAAATGTAAAAACACTTAGGTTTTCTTTGCAAGAAAATATAGAATTGTTGTTATCCCACCAATGAATATTTGCTTCACTAATTTAAAATCTACTTTCTACCACTCTGTTTTGATGCCTTTCTATAAATATAGTAATTTTTTATTTAACACCAAATTACAGTGTATTCTCTTTAAGATATTTTAAGTGGCAACTAAACTAAACATCTATCATATCAACAATAATTATCATGTTATTGAAGTCAGAACAACATGGATAGCTACACCCAAGCTCACACGTGCATGGACAATGTTACATCTGCTGCTTACTTAGCAGCAATTTTAAAGTATTGTACATCGTAAGTCACATCTAAAGTTCAGACATGTTATACTACAGAAGAAAGAAAATATGCATCTTAGAATCAATGATGTAAAAGAATAAAAGCCAGCATTAATTGAGCATTTGCTATATGCCAGTCATTTCTGAAGTCTTTTTCAAGTCTAATTAATTTAATTTTCAGGGGAGGAACAAGAGATATGCCTCTCCCACCAAGAGAAACCAAAATATTGACTAAACCTCCTATGCGGAGCCCAGGAGGATTTGCCTGTGGGACAGCTGAGGCAAAATGCAACCACAGACGCCCATCCCCAAGGCTCTCCATCTTTCTCTGAGTGAGTCTGGCCCCTGCTGACTGCCAGGCCAGGAGACAGCAGGGCTGCCCATCCAGTGGCACTGGGCCACACCTGATCTGCATGCCCTCTTGTCCATCAGTCCTTCCCAAGGCCCCTGCCTCACCACTCATGCAAGAAGTTGCCCACAGCACAGCCTCTACTGCCCCAACTGAGTGTATTGCCATCTACCTGGGAGTAATTTGGCTCCCAGAACAGCCAGGGGACCAGGTACAAAGCTGTGAGCCCAGTGTCAACCCTCAGCATTCGAGTATGCCGCCCAGAAGTAATAAGATGAGATCTGTGGCCTGAGATCGAGCAGGAGACAAACTTCCACCCTTAGAACACTGAATAGAGTGAGATGTGAGTTTGTGTGCTGGTGCAGGAGCTGAGTGTCCGTCTCTCCACAAGACCAGTCTGGGAAGGGGTATCCTGTTGGCCAGCTGCAGCATCTGCCTGAGGGAGCACCATGGACTGCAACACCTGGAACGGCCCAGCAACCTGGGTACAGACGGCTTGGGACAAAACTAGCTGGTCAGGCCTGCTCCTGAGTCACCAGAGGGAGACTGTCAGGGGAACATGAGTGGGGTGGTCCCACAGCTGTTTTCTAGGCAAAAAGTCCCAGACCAAGGGTACCATACCCATTGATATGGTTTGGATTTATGTCCCCGCACAAATTTGGTGTTGAATTTTAATCCTCAATGTTGGAAGAGGGGCCTGCTGTGAGATAACTGGATCATAGGGGCAGACTTCCCCCTTGCTGTTCTTGTGATAGTGAGTTCTCATGAGATCTGATTTTTTTAAAGTATCTAGCACCTCTCCCTTCTCTCTCTTCCTCCTGCTCTAGCCATGTAAGTTATGCTGCTTCACCTTAGCCTTCTGCCATGATTGTAAGTTTCCTAAGACCTCCCTAGCCATGCTTCCTGTACAGCCTGTGGAACTGTGAGCCAATTAAATCTCTTTTCTTTATAAATTACCCATCCTCAAGCATTTCTTTATAGCACTGTGAAAACAGTCTAACATTCCAGTTATACACCTGTGGCACAATTGCCCTGCCCAGAGATCTTCTGCCCTTGACCCACCACATCAGCAGACCACCCACAGACATACCCCACAACCTGCTCTGACTCTGCCAAGCTCAGGGGACCAGCAGGTCCCCAGGGAGCTGTGGGTCCCCTGATGACCTAACCTTTGGCTTGGGCTGCCTCTAAAGGAGGGGGAAGTGCACCCCACCTGGGACCTCCTTCAGGGTAAGGAAACATGGGCACAGCACCAATTACTGGAAGGGATCCCCAAGACACAAGAATGGATTTTGTGAGGAATCATCTTCCCCTGCCACCACCGCTACCATCTCCCTCTCCCCAGAGCATTGTTTTGCACACACTAAAATACAAAAGAAGCTGAGTAAAAGCCTATCTGCTGGCTTTTATTGTCAAGTGTCATGTACTGGATCTCAGCCTGAATTACACCACCAAACAAAAACAAATTCCTTCACCATGTATCAACTGCGAAGCAATGAAGAAAACCAGCCACAACTGAGGAATCTGTACAGAGCCTCAGTCCTTTGAAAACACCCAAAAATGAGCCAGTTGACTATAAACAACATATACCACAGTCAAACCCTCAAAGGAAAAAAAGAACATAGGAACAAAAAGCCCCATTCAAATGACAGCAACATCAAAAGGATAAAGAAACACCAGCCCTCTCAGATAAGAAGAAATTAGTGCAAGACCTCCAGAAATTCAAAAAGTCAGAGTGTTCCCTTATGTCCAAATGATCAGACTAAGTCTCCAGCAACATATCTTAACCAGGTTGAAATATCTGAAATGATAGACCCAGAAATCAGAATCTGGATAGCAAAGAAGCTCAACCAAATTCAACAGAAAGTTGAAACTCAATCCAAAGAAGCCAGAAAAACAATTCAAGAGTTGAAAGATAACATAGCCATTTTTCAAAATAATCAAACTGAACTTCTAGAACCAAATAATTAATTATAGGAATTTCAATATAAGTGGTAGCCTTAACAACAGACTAAACCAAGCTGGGGAAAGAATTTGAGAGCCCAAAGACTGGACCTTCAGATGAATTCAGTCAGACAAAAAAATAAAGAATGTTTTAAAAATCAGCAAAACCTTCAAGAAGTATGACACTATGTAGAGAGACTGAACAAACCCATGACTCTTGCAGTTTTGGGTCTTGAAAGAGGAGGAGAAAGAGTAAGCCACTTGGAAAACATATTTGAGGATACAGTCCATGACGATTCCCCCAATCTTAATAGAGAGGTCAACATTCAAATTCAAGAAAGCTGAAGAAGCCCTGTGAGATACTACACAAGATGACCATCTATATTCGAGACACATAATCATCAGACTTTCCAAAGTAAGTGTAAAAGGAAATCTTAAAGGCAGCTAGAGAAAAGGGTCAAATCTCTTACAAAGGGAACCCCATCAGGCTAATAGCATACTTTTCAGTAGAAGTATTACAAGCCAGAAGAGACTGGGGGCCTATTTTCAGCATGCTTTAAAGAAAAGAAGGAATTGCATATCCCATCTAACTCCGTTTCACAAGTGAAGAAGAAATAAAATCTTTTCCAGAGAAGCAAACACTAAGGAAATTCATTACCACTAGACCAGTCTTACAAGAAACATTTAAGGGAGTTCTAAACATGAAAACAAAAGAATGATACCTTCTGCCACAAAAACACACTTAAGTACATAGCCCACAGACCCTACAAAGTAACTATACAATTGAGACTACAAAGCAACCAGCTAACAACACCACAAAAGGATCGGAGCTTCACATATCAGTATTAACCTTGAATGTAAACAGTCTAAACACCCCACTCAAAAGGCAAAGAGTGGCATGTTGTAGTGGAAAAAATAGAGACTCAATCATGTGCCGTCTTCGAAAGACCCATGTCACACATAACAACCTGCATAGGCTTAACAAAGAGAGATGGGAAAAGTCTATGATGCAAATGGTAAACAAAAAATAACAGAGGTTGATATTCTTATCTCAGATAAACCAGACTTTAAACCAACAACAGTTTTTTTAAAAAAAAGGACAAAGAAGGCCATTAAATAATGATAAAGGGCTCAATTCAACTAGAAAACTTAACTATCCTAAATATACATGCACCCAACATTGGAGCACTCAGATTAATAAAACAAGTATTTCTAGACCTACAAAAAGACGTAGACAACCATACAATACTAGTTAGGGACCTCAGCATTCCATTAACAGTGATAGGCAGATCATCAAGGCAGAAAATTAACAAAGAAATTCTGGACTTAAGTTCAACACTTGACCAATTGGATCTAATAGACATCTACAGAATACTCCACTCAACAACTACAGAATATATATTTTTCTCATCTGCACACAAAACAAACTCTAAGAAAGGCCTTACAGACCCATTCTATAGATGAGAAACTACACTCCAGAGAAACTTTTCCAAGGTCACATGACTAGCAAATAGAAGTAGTCAGCAAACCCAGGCAGTATTGCTTTTGAGATCTTCTAACTTTATGCTATATTGACACTCCAATCTAAATTCTGTATTATTCTAATTCAAGGACCTGTGTATTTGGGTCCTGTCTGTTCTCTGCATACCCATCTCACATAGCCCCTGTCTTTAAACTCTGTGTTTCAGTGGTGCTTTGACACTCTACACAGCCTCACCATTTCTTGCCTTTCTTCCCTCTGGATTCCTGCCCTCTTGTTGCTTCCTCTGGTCAATCTTCCTTCATCTTTCAATACTCAACTCTGACATCACCTCCCTCAAGGAGCTTGCTATGATAGCTCCTTCCAAAATATGGATTAAGTACCTGCTCTGTGCTTCTGTAATACTTGAATTTCCGTCTATTGTATTATCACATTGTATTTTCATCATCCATTCACAGGACTGATGGTCAAAACGCACTGGTTCAGAGTCCTGGCAAGCAACTTCTCCAGTTAGGTAGACATTTATGCTGGTGGGTCAGGGCTTGTGGCTGCAAATCATTCAATGGCGTTGACAGCACCACCACATTTACTTGTCTGCTCCTCCTAACTAATGAACACTTTTCATATCCTCGTGATGGAGCCCTGCACCTGGAACATATTAGACACTCAATAAATGTTTTCCGAATTAAATTCAATTGAAATTTGCTCGTGGACATACAGCAAACAACCACAGAATGAGTCCGTTCACTTAGTCTTGCATGTTCAGAGAATAGTCTTTGAAGGATCTATTCCAATCCCATTAGAGAAATCCAGCACACAGATAGGCAGAGAGGTAGGAAGAGTAATGTCTGTAAGAAACAAGAAACAAGCCATGGAGAGGAGACCAGGAGAGGCACCAGAGCTCTCTGCTCATTCAATAAATGTTACAGCCAAGAAAACCCTTAAGAGACTTGTCCATTCTAGAAGAGAGGAAATCAAGGCTCAGAAGAGGTGGTTCCTGGCCCAAGGCCTCTGGCCAGTAGAGGCAGAGCTGGGACCAAAACAGAAGTCCCAAGTCCTACAACTCACCCATCCTCTCCACCCTCAGGGCAAGAGCACTGACTGTTGAGCCCTTCAGATTCAAAGGCAAGAATCGCAGCAAGTGGATTCCTATAAGTATACTGGAAATTATAAAAAGACCACTTTCCTCTTGGAAGCCTTGTTCTTTAGCCAGGAATTTACTTGCTTCATTTAGGAACAAGACAGATGAATCAGAGTTAAAAATGACTTTGAAAAGTGTGCATAAGAAAAGTGTTGAAGAACTCTCTCAGGACAAATTCGTCAGCTAATAATCACAAAAAGCCTGACAGAAATCAGCCATCCTTGTCATGAAAGACAGGTGATGAATCTAAGCCAAAAAGTGGAACATTGTGACTGGGCCTAACGTCAAATCCAAAACCGTCAGGCAGCTGATGTTCACCCCAAAGCACCACTAAACTTCACAGCACCTAGATTTGTAATCAATTTCCCACCAAAATAATGGAATGATTATGGACCTAGAAGAAGACAATAAGTCCTGAAGGGCAGGAGAGGTAAAGGTGGGTATGAAAACAAGATGCTAATATTACTGAGCCCCTGCTTTGCTTCAGACATTTTACATGCATCATTTGTTTAATTCCTGCAGTGGCTCTACAGCCATTATGCCCATTTCACAGATAAGGCAACTGAGACTCAAAGAGGTGACGTGTCTTGCCCAAGGTCTCAGTTCAGCAGTAGTGTCAGCCAGGGGTTGGTCAGGCAAACAGAAAACAGTCTAGATGTTTCAAGCTGAAAAAGATTAGGCATGTTAATCCTAATTAGGCATTAGGATCTTATAAGACTGTTGGAAGGACCCAAGAAGTGAATGTCGGGGGAGTAGGGCGATAGATCTGCCTATCACTAGCTGTCACGTTTATCTCTGCAGCTAGGGTATGAGGATTGCCTCCCAAAGATAAGGCTAATTTAGAAAGACATCATCAATGCCATACCTCCTCCAAAGCCCCAAATAGGTAATGATTGTTAAATAAATAGAGAAGCTGCTGCAAAGAATCTCACATTTACCAAAACCATACATCTGGCCCTGCTACCAGTGGAGGAAAAAAGGCTTCTACTTCCCTTCCTCCATCTATGTCTCAGGCAAGTGAATTCCACTGGAAAAGCCTTACCATATCAAGAACCATCCTGGCAGGTAAGTAAAGTAAATATAGTTCCCAGTCTTCCAATCCCTGCAGTGCAGGGAAGAATATCAAAGAGATGAGCATGGTCCTACGGCTCACAGACAATATCTAGAAAAACAGTTTAGCTGAAAATCAAGCTCAGGTCTGTCTGCTTCCAAAACTTCTACTTTCTCTACTAGCTCTTCTTCTAACTTGAAGAGGATCTATAAGGAAACAAGTAAAAAAAAAGTTAAAGGCTTTTATGGAATGATAAGAAGCATCTTTGTATTGTTTTTCAAAAGACTAAAAAGGAATAAATAGTTACATACTTTGATTTTTTAATTTAATAGTAGTAGTAGGACTACTTATTACCAGGAAAGTTGATCTATACTCAAGTTAACTGAAAGGAGTTTATGGTTCATAATTCTTTACTGAGATATGTATAGTATCTGTTCACTTATCACTAATTTCCAAACTCACACACATGAGGGGGAAACTAAAAAATCTAACAATCTACTAAAAACAAAAAAAGAAAATAGTTTCAAAGTTTATGATACTATTTTACATGCATTATCACATTTGAGCTTCAAGACAACCTCATAAGGGAGAAGACTACATATTACTCCTGCTCCAGGTCACAGGAGAAATGAAGCGTGAAGTTAGGTCTTCTAACATACTGAGCTATGCTCCTGCTCCAGGTCACAGGAGAAATGAAGCGTGAAGTTAGGTCTTCTAACATACTGAGCTATGCTCCTGCTCCAGGTCACAGGAGAAATGAAGCGTGAAGTTAGGTCTTCTAACATACTGAGCTATGCTCCTGC
>PVKV010018944.1:0-43451 GCA_004027835.1 Alouatta palliata
TGGTCCACTGATGCTGGGGGCTATGGTCCAGTGATGATGGGGGGCTGTGGTCCAGTGGGGAGGAATATGGCTTTGAGGCTTTTCAGTCTCCCCATTCTACAGATGGAGAGACTGAGGCTGTAGGGGGCCAGCAAGCAGCCCAGGTCCCTCTGCAGATGAAGGGCCGAGGCCAGCCAGGGCTGGCGCTGCAGGTCTTGAGCTGTCTGCTGACTTCCAGTGTCCTGCTAGGAACGTCCCCACCTTCCTGGCCCCTGTGATCATGGCAGGTGAAGCCCTCGATGCAGAAGCTGTGTCTGATGCTGTGTGGCCCTTTTCCTGGCCAAGTTTCTCTGGAGCTACTCCCTATCCCTCTCTGTGTGCCAAGCAGGTTGCCCGGGAGTCTCGGGGTGCTCTCCCTCTGTCTTGGGAGTTCCGAGAACCTCAGGGTAGGGACAGCATGTGAGAAAGGCAGGAACCAGGGAGTGTGAGGGCCCTTTTGTGCCTCTGGCCCCCACTTGAGCCCTCGAACCCCCTGTTAAGAGGCAGGTTCCGACTCTGGGGGGCTGGGCAGGGCCTGTGTATCTACATTTCTGGCCAGCTCCTAGTGTGAACAGCCTGGCTGGGGCGGCCTCAGCAGAAGATCCTTACTTGGGGCCTCAAGGCCTCTGGCTCCCCGCTGCGGCTTCCCCTCCCCTCCTCGTCTTACTATCTTGTTCCTTGTTCGGGTGAAAACTGGATGGGAGATGGCCCACCCCAGTCAGTGGCTGGGCCTGGCACTGAGCTGGCTACTGCCTCTGCCCACTCCTTGCTGAGCAACGCTGGAAAGCAGGACCTGGAAATCCTAAGTCCAGCCTTCTGAGGGCTGACCAGCCTGTTGGGGGCCCTGCGGATCCCGCCTTCAGGCCTGGGTCTTCCTCTGGGCACCTGTTGGGGACAGGGCAGCCGCGCACCCAGCCCAGGGCGTGGCCTCCCCACCCAGCTGCCTCCCTGGCAGAGGCAGGGTTGCCTTGGCAACGGCACCTGAGGAGGAGGAGGTGCTTGCCCTGGGTGTGCTGCTTTCCCTGTCTTCAGTAAGGGAAGAGGCTGGCTTCCTCCGGTGGAGGGTGGCAGCGACTCTCCTCCTCTGCCTTGGAGCCTTGTTTAC
The DNA here is from genome assembly GCA_004027835.1 of Alouatta palliata. Taxonomy (NCBI): domain Eukaryota; kingdom Metazoa; phylum Chordata; class Mammalia; order Primates; family Atelidae; genus Alouatta; species Alouatta palliata. Next base: position 1,124 of record PVKV010018944.1, read on the forward strand.
TCTGGGCATCCTTGAGCCACCACATTGGTGGGATGGGCTGGAATGGAGGGTCTGAGGGTGGCTTCAGGGCCGGCAATGATGGCCAGGGAGGAAGCGCTGTGGGAGTGGAGGGGCTCTGTGCCCAGGAAGGAAGTGTTGTGTGGCTATGCCAGTGTCCCTGGGCTGCCAGAGCCAAGGACCCCCGCCTGGGGCTTCAGCTGCAGGAATGATTCCCTCACAGTCTGGAGGTCCGAGGTCTGAGATTGGGGGTTGGCGGGGCCGGTGCCTTCCGAGGGCCCGGAGCGGGGACCAGGTCCAGGCTGTGTTCCTCAGCTTGTAGCTGGGGGTCCCTCTCATCCTCCCTCAGGGCATATCTGTGTCCAGATCTCTCCTTTCAGGATAACATGACAGCATCCTGACCACCCCAGTCCCCCGTGTCACCTCACCACGTAGAGAACCCTTCGGGCCAGCTGCCGTGTTTCCTGGTTCTGAGCGTGGAAGTGTGCTTAGGGGATGTGGCCCCAGGGCCCTCCTAGGGGGGTTCTCCGCCCGCTCCTCCGTCTCGGTAGGCCTTTCTTCTGCCCTGGCATGGAAGATTGCAGCTAAGCCAGGAACAGACCATGGTTTGCGAGCGCCACGTGTAGGGGAGCCCTGCTCGGGGGCAGTGGAGCAGCCACCTTGACTGTCCTTTGCTTTCTCTACTCGAATGTAGCGTGTTTTATTGTAAAACACAAAAACAGTGTGAAATGCAAAAGAATTCTCCTGTTTACATGGATGCCCATCGTACCAGATAAGAGCCCACCCTAATGGCCTCCTATTAGCTCGGTCACCTCTGTAAGACCCTGTCCCTGAACAAGGTCCCATTTGTGGTCGCTGGGGGCAGATGCCAACCGTCTGTTTTAGGGGACATGGTTCAGCCTGTCATGTGCACACCTCCCTGGCAGAGCGGAAAGTGAGCACAAAGTTTTTCTTTCTGCAGTGAGAAGAAAAACACATTTTAAAATAAGGTCTGTCCACCATGCCTTCTGGCTGCAGCCGCCTGCTGGCCTGATTGCCACATGGGGGCCCTGAGCCCCTGGGTTGGAGATGCCAACCCCACCCCTTTCCCCCGGTGTGATACTGGGTGTCTCCTTTCCTTTCCATGGCCTTGTTCCTCTTGTCTGTGAAATGGGCAGTGTGGGGATTCGACCTTCTCCCCGTGCTCCCCGGGTCTGGCTCCCGACCCGCCATGTCAGCGCTACCCACTCAGTGGTCTCTGTCAGTCTGTAAATGTGACCAGCTCCTCCATCTCCAGCCTGGCTTCTGCACTCCCGTGCAGCCAGCGTCCCCTGCAGTGGGTATGGGCAGGGAGACAGGTAGGTGGGGGGAGCATGGAATGAGAGGGGGAGTCTGAGTCTGGAGGAGCTTCTGAGACCCCCTGAGAAGCCTCAAGAGGGTCCCCAGGTATGGCCTGTTTCTCCTCAATGATGTCACTTCCCTTTAAAAATGTAAGGCTGGATGCAGTGGCTCATGCTTATAAACCCAGCACTTTGGGAGACTGAAGTGGGAGGGTTCATTGAGACCAGCCTGGGCAACATAGCCAGATCCCCTCTCTACAAAAAAAATGCAAATATTAGCCTGGCACAGTGGCACGTGCCTGTGGACACTCTGTCCATTACATAAAAGGCCTCCCTGGCAGACGCTGGGGCACTGACCACACCGAGGATGGCCGACCAGTGCCCCAAGAGCTGGGCGCTCAGTGCAAGAAAACTCAAGGCCAGACTTTAAAGGACGTAGACGTGGGTGTGGTGCCCTCACCTGTCCAGTGTGGTCTGGACTCTTGATGCCACTCCCCCAGGCCCCAGGCAAGTAGCTCAAGTCTGGCCTTGAGTTTTCTCATCTGCAAAGTGGGCGTCTTACATTCCTCATTGTTGGAAACAGATGCTCGGTGCCGAAAAGAAAAATGAGCTCTGAGACAAAGGATCTCTCAGCAAGCAATCTTTGCTTCCTGGACTGCAGAAAGGGTGCCCTTACTAGCCATCATGCCATGAAAGTATAAGAAACAAAGGGAAACAGACACATTTCTCCCTTATACATTTGGGGGCATCCTAAGGGCATCTGTGCTGGCTGGAGCCAGACCTCACAGTCCAAACTAAAACCCGATCGGCTGACAACTGAAAACTTACTTAAACAGGTAAGGGGCATAGGCTGGGAGCTGGGACATGCCTGTGAGCACGTCCAGCACAGATATCTTGGTTAAAGTACAAGGACATAGAACGTACTACGTGCTTATAAGCATGGCATGTTCAACAGCTACATAGGATAGGGCTTAACAAAGTTATTAGCACACGTACGATTTATTCTTTAAGAAGAAAGGAAACTTGAGAGAGGAGCTTTTCTACTTCCCACACTCATGGAGCTGGGGGTGGGTCACATTGCAAATGGATGCAGGGGGCCAGAGCACAGCCAGGCTGTCCACCAGGGCTCTGCGGAGGAGCTGTGGGGGTGTCTCCTGCAGCCATGTGACACTCAGTCCCCGCCCAAGGAGGAGCAGTAAATGTTGTGATTCTCCCACTAAAGCTGACAGTTGTCTGCTGTCAGCCTCCTCATTGAGGGCGGAGTGGATAAGGGCTTTTCTGGGAGCAGATGCTGAGTTCTCGTCCACGACATCCCGTGTATTGATCATTATTGAGACACGTGAGTCTGGGGCCACAGGCATTAATAATGGATTAAAAGTGAGTGCACCAGCCAGCTGCCTGGGAGAGCAGGCGTTTGCACAAAGGGAAATCGGGCTGCTTCTCCCTGAACTCAGGTTGTCATCTGCCAGCTTCTCTCCAAGGGAACTGCAGTGATGGGCTCCGCCCTGAGGATCTGGGGTCCCCTGAGGCCCCTGCTCACAGCCAGGAGACCCACAGAGAGTGTCTGCCCTGGGGCAGGCCTGGTTTGGGAGCTTGCAGCAGGGGCCCACCTCAATTCGTGGCACTCGGAGGCTTGAGGGAGAGGTGTCCTCACGGACAGGGGACTGAGCCAGGCGGAAAGGACAGAGACTGCCTTAAAAGAGTTTCTTAGGAGCAGAAAGGGCCAGAGGCCTTCATGGCCAGCCAGTTCCATGAGACCAGCCTTTCATGAGCGCTGAGGACCCCACAGGCAAGAGCTCCTGTACTGAGACAACCCCTGAGGTTCCGTGTAGCTTCGGAGAACCGCCTTCAATAGCAGAGGAGGGCATCGCAGTGGAAGTGCCACAGACACGCATCCCTGTGAGAGCTCTGTGCCCTCACCTGTGCCCCCCGGCGGTGCCAGCCATATATAGGACCTTCCTCCAGCTGCGCACCCAGGGGCCACAGCATTGACTCGGACCACCCCCGCTCCCCTGCCCCCGCAAAGCTTCTGAGAGCCGCCCTGGCAGACCATAGGTGCCCATGGCCCCTCGGAGTTCTTGCCAGGATGTTAAAGCCCGGTCTTAGGAGAGCGAGTTCGTGTTGATCCACTCCCGGTTTCTTGTCCCTGGATCTGGCAGCCTAGGGATGGATTCTGAGCTCCCTCTTGGACCCCTGTTGGCCAAATCCTGCTGGGAACCCTGACCAGAGCCAGCCCAGTGCCTCCCTGGAGAGTCTGAGGATCTGTGTTTGTAGTTGGTTTGGTCCCCCAAGGGGAGCCAGGGAGATCCTGGGAGGCAAGTCTCATGTCGGGAGGTCACCATGGGGGTCTTCCAGCAGGAAGGGCTGCTTGGTCTCTGCCAAGGGGGCAAAGGTCACCTCTGCAGGCCCTGGAGGGAAGGTCAGGCCCTCAGCTCTGTCTGCCCGGGTTTCTTTACCCTGCGTCTTCGTTCCCGTTCTTTCCGGCTCTGGCCTCGCCACAGGATGCTGCTGAAAGTCCGGCCTTCTGGGTCCTGGCCTCCCTCTGACCCTGGCTGCAGGAGGTTGGGGTTTCCTGAAATGGTGCCTGGAAGCCCCCTGGCTTTTACATTTCACCTTGAACCACTAGACTGTTGTCGTCTCAGATGAGACAGTGGCCTTCACAGAGTCTCCCACGGCCACGGTCCTCCCAGTTAGGTGGCCCTTCAGACCCTTCAGGACTCAGCAGAGCACCGTCCCCTAGGCTTGCAGTCTCCTCTGGGATGGCCACCAGGGGCTGCCCGTACCCCACTCACCCCGGCCGGGATCCTCCTGACCTGCCAGAGCCTGCTCTCCAGATCCACGCTTCCCTGCTGTGTGGCTGCCTGGGGTGCCTGCTGGAGATGAGCCCGGAAGAGGGGAGGATGGCAGGGCTGGGTGGGAAGAGGCTGGCCTGGGTCTTCACAGATGGAACTGAGTTAAGGAGCTCGGGAAGAGGCGAGACCCAGACACAAGGGAGGAGGCAGCATGGTGACAGAGGCAGAGACGGGAGTGAGGCGGCCACAAGCCACGTCAAGGGCCCCTAGAAGCTGGGAGAGGCAGGAAGGAGCCTCTTCCGAGCTTCTGGAGGGAGCACGGCCCTGCTGACGCTCGTGGCACTTCCAGAACTATGAGGAGAAGCCTCTCTGTGGTTTAGGTACCCAGCGTGTGTGGTCACATGCAGCCGCTTCAGGAGACTCCTGCCTTCACCACCCCAGAGCGAGCGACCCTCACCGGGCTGGCACCTACTGCCCAGGGAAGAGGGGCCTGATGCTGCACCGGGCTGCGGCTGCCTCTCACCAGGCCCCAGGAGGAATGTCGCCTGTGACCGCCTGTGTGTCATCAGGGTGAGAAAGAATCCGTCAGGGACGCGGGCTCTCTGAGAAGCATCTGGGATCCCTGTGACGGAGGGTGGCACTGGGGCCCAGAACCTGCCTGGGACCCACCTGGCTGCATCTGAATCAGAAAGGGCCCATGGAGATTTCAGGCGCTCCAGTGACGTGGAGATGGGTGTTTAGTCTCTTCTGGGCCCTGGCCAGCCAGTGTCTATTGCTCAGTAAGAAGAGGGAGCCTGATTGCCAGGCGAAATCCTGCCCCCAGGCCCGGGGTAGGCTTGGAAGGTCAGGTCAGTTCTACTTGGAAGGGAAGGTCCAGGCTGCATTGAGCTGATCCCTGGGAACCCAAAGATGGGGACGTGGGTAGGACCAGAGCCACCATCCTGTAGCTGTGAGTCCCCTGTGGGACTCAGAACCACCTGCGCGGTCAAGGTGGAGCCTTCATGCCTTTGTTTCCTCATTTGTCCATGAGGAGTGATGCTCACTGCTGCGCCTGACTTAGGGTTGTCACGGGTGTGGAATGGGCCCTCTGGAAAGATAAGGGCCATCACCCAGTGCCAGCTATCACATGAGATGTGTGAAAGACCCCTGACTCCAGGGAGAAGGCTTTCCTGCTGGAGGGGAGTGGGTGAGGGCCAGTGAGAGGCGAGCAATAATCCCAGGCCTCATCAGGAGCTGCCTCCTGACCTCTCAGCTCCCCTGCCAGCTCAGCTTAGATGCTCTCTCTTCCAGGAAGCTCTCTTGAGTTTGCAGTAGTGCTCACCCAGCTGCCCTGCTCACCTGCTCCTCTGGCTCTCCCCAGCCTGGGGGTGGTTCTGCAGGACAGGGGCCCCTCCTGGCAACCTCTGTCCACCCAGCACAGTCCTCCTCCCTTGAAAATGTCCTGGTCAGCTCTTGGCTCCCTGCAGCCCCCACTGCACCCCATCTTTTCATGCTTCTGTGCTCACCGGGGCCCCTGGGGCAGCAATCAGCACAGTCCTTACTCAGCGGTGTCAGATAAAGGCAGGGTGAATGGGAGGGGTCCAAGGAGAAGCCTCAGGCCCGCTCTGGCCCCTGGGTCATCAGCATAGGTGGCAGCTGGGAGCACAGGGACTGTGAGGACTTGAGATGGAGAGTCTGGGACTCGTATCTTCCCGTGAACCTGAGCCAAGGAGCTGCCCCTGAGTGAGGGGAACAAGGCGTCTTCAGTGGTGGAGAAAACCATGTTCTGACCTGGGCTGGGGTATGGGGGGCAGGGACCCCACTGTGGGGTTGTGGGCTGCGGGTTCCTGTGGCCGCTCTTCCAGCAGGCAGGGAGACCCGGGGCACAGTGGGTGTGGTGCTGGCAGGGCAGGAGCCCTCAGTTCAGGGGTCAGCGAGGAGGGGGAGAAGGGCTGTGTGCCATGAGCGTGTGGCTGGGCCGGGTCCCCTGGGGTGTGGGCAAGTGGACATGGCGGGGGGACAGCGGGATGTGAAGTGGGCTCTTAGTAGAGCGGCCGTGCAGCAGGTGGGAGGGGCTTCGGGGCCAGGTACGGGCTCAGAACTCTGGAGTTTGCTCCTTAGGTGGTCCTCCAAGTGAGGTCCCTGCACCAGTGGAGGCCACCACCTCACCTGGGAGATTAAAATGCAGATTCCCAGGCCCCACACAGACCTGGGAAATCAGACACTCCAGGGGTGGGTCAGGCTGTCTGGGTTTTATCTCATCCTACAACTACCCTATTTCCAAATAAAGTCATATTCCCAGGTCCAGGAGGAATGAACATTTTGGGGGACACCATTTAATCCATTGCAGGTGCTGAGGGTGGAATTGAGGGGTAACGGCAGGCCCCACCTGCGCCTCCATCATGTATAGCTGTGACCTCGTATTCCATCGGCTTCGGCTCTGTCCTCTGTACCGTCCACAGCAGAGGTGGCCTAGGCGGCAAATCCTGCACTCTGCTCCCAGGTGGGAGGAGTCCCGGCATCTGGCCTGGCCGGCCCATGGTCAGCAGTGGCCTGTTCTCACTGCCTGCCTGTGGTTCACAGAGCGGGTCATGGGAGCCTCACACGCAGGGCTAGAACCATCACCATGTGTTCCCAGGGCAGGCTGCAAGAAAGCGGGGGGTCATGAGGTTACCAGGTGGAGGTGCTACAGAGCCCTGTGTGAGCTCAGACACCCTCCCCACCTGTGTCACCACAGCCTGACCCTCCGCGGGTGGGAGCCGCAGGCTTCAGGGTCCGTGACTCCCTGGAGAACCGGGCGCCCGGCCGAGGCCTGGTGTCTCATTTGTAGTGAACCTCTGCAGCGCGTTTGGGGGCTTCTCTGTGAGATGCGCTCGTCTGGGTTGGTTATATTTTAGCGTGGGCACTGTGTCATCTTTTTATATACGTGTGAACGTATATATGTAAATACACGTGTGATGTTGGTGAGTTAATGTTGGTGGTATTTTTACTAAGCAAAGATGTGGGGACCAAATAGGGGCCCCTCTGGTGAGTTTCCCGTTGGCTTCTGTGTGCCGTGTGTGTGGTGGGTGAGTTTCCCATTGGCTTCTGTGTGCTGTGTGTGTGGTGGGGGCTCTGTGGTCCAGGTCTGAACGGCCTGGGAGGTGCAAGACCCTGTCCTCTCCAGGAGCTTCCCGGAATGGGAGAGACGTTCAAAAAGTACCACCATCACACGAGTCAGGTACATGCAGTCACAATCGTTCTGGAAGGTGCCCTGCGACAGGCATTTTCCCACTTGCCTTGGCTTCCAGGGAGCTTGGAGCCTGCTTTCCTTCCAGTCCTGGGCAGGAGCTGGGAGTGCACAGTCCTGGGAGCTGCTGCATGGCTGACCTCAGCTTCTGTGTCCAGGGACAGCCATGTTCAGACCATGCGTCTCGTTTTGGGGCGTCACACATCCTCCTGGAATCTGATGAAAGCCATGGACCCTGTACTTGTGGAGGGATCATGCAGAAAACTTTGAGTAGTTTCAGGGGATGCACAGACTTCCCAAAGGCCTGGGATCGGAGCCCCTACAAGACGGCGGGGGACGGGGTGCACTCTCTGGCTCTTGGAACCCTGGTGTGGGGCATTCTCAGCAGCTTGCTTCATTTCCTGGACACGTTCTTGGCTGTGGTTTTTACTACTCTATGTAACTATCATAGATACATTTTCTTCTAGTAAAATTGTTCCTGGTTAGCACAGTGGAATTTTGAATGGAGGAAGCCGTCTCAGCAGTGGGTGCTTCCCAGGGTTAGCCCACGCACTTGGAGTGACGGGTGTGGCAGAGATGGGAGGGTGTCTGTGCCCCCCGGGTGCATGTATTAATCCTCACCTCCGGGGTGATGGTGCTGGGAGGCGGGGCCTTTGGGAGGTGATAAGGTTGAGGACAGAGCCTCATAGTGGGGATTATGCCCTGATAAGAGGCCCCAGAGTGCCCTCACCCTTCCTACCGGGTGACGACACAGCGGGAAGGTGCTGTCCAGGACTCAGAAAGTGGGTCTTCTGCAGACACCAGAACAGGGAGAAAGTAATGTCTGCTGTTGACGAGCTGCGGTGCTTTGTTCCAGCCCGAACAGAGCAAGATGGGAACCGTGAGCAGGAGACCTCCCAGGGAATCTGCTCGGTGGGGGTACTGGCATTGTGCCTCAGTTTCCCCAGTGTTGGGGAAGTGGTGCCCACTGCCATCAGCAGGCCCCCCTGGAGCCAGCACACCTAGTAGGAAGAAACGGAACTCCCAGACCGCTACGGTGCACAGAGCCCCAGGTTCTGTGTTCGGGGCATCAATCTAAGCCCTCGCTTTACAAAGGGCAGGCAGGTCCCCTGCAGGACTCAGGGGAGAAACCAGAGGGGTGACGTGCCCAGCCCGACAGGCACAGTGGTGCCTTCGTGGCACACATGGGTGTCTGCGCCATCCTTCTGCTGGGTGAGGGAAGTGTGCACCTGGCCAAGTCCCAGGGTTCCAAGTCAGTTGCTGCGATTACAGTCCCACAGCCGGCCCTGGGACAACAGGAGGAATCACAGACACACAGCGCAGCGGCCCGTCCCCGTGTCCGCCCTGCGGGGTGGGGGCGTCCAGGCTTGGACTCTTTCTGTGCATGTGCCAATGTTTGTTGATAATGAGATCAGAAATGTTTTTTCTTTTTGTAATAGAGTCTCAGTGTATTACCCAGGCTAGAGTGCAGTGACGTGTTCTCGGCTCGCTGCAGCTTCCACCTCCTGGGTTCAACCGATCTTCCTGCCTCAGTTTTCAAAGTAGCTGGGACCACAGATGCACGCCATCATGCACAGCTAATTTTGTATTTTTGGTAGAGACGGGGTTTTGCCATGTTGCCCAGGCTGGTCGTGAACTCCTGAGCTCAAGGGATCGTCAGGCCTTGGCCCCTCAAAGTGCTGGGATTATAGGCGTGAGCCACCAGCCCCTACCCAGAGATGTTTTCAAGCATGTCTCGTGCTCTGGGCCTGGTTGGTTGGTGCCCAGTGATTTTAATGAATGAACAAGCTCTGAGAGTAGACACGGGGCACTGGTATCTTGTCTTAGCCGAGCTTCTTGTTGGTGGGGGGGGTTGGCGTAGGACCACCCACACCCCCATCACCCGTACTTCCTGCCCCCCTCATGCCCTTCCCTGTTTCCCCCAGGACCTCCCACTCTCGGGCAAAGGCCGAGGCAGCCCTCACAGCGGCTCAGAAAGCCCAGGAGGAGGCGCGGATCGCCAGGATCACTGCCAAAGAGTTCTCCCCTTCCTTCCAGCACCGGGAAAACGGTGAGTCTCACCCAGCCTGACACGCGCATTGTGGGGAAGTGGGGGGTGTGTGGATGGCCGGGCAGCCCTGGCAGCAGATGCATCCTCCAGGGTGGGCAGGCTCAGATGGGCTTGGCTGAGCTGCTCCCTGCCCGGTGTCCACCTCTCCCCTGGAAGGTTCCTGTTTGTGCCAGGGCCTGGCCTGGCGCCCTGGGACACGTGTCACAGGAGGTCTCTCCCGCAGCTGCATCCTTGTGGCACCACGTGTCGCTTGCCAGCTGCCCCCAACGGTGAACGCCCACATGCCTGGCCTATGCTGTCTACCTGCCCTCCCCCAGTGTTTTAGAAGCTTCTGTATGATGGAACTATCCTGTCTGTTGGGTCCAGCATGGCAGCCACTAGCTGGGTGTGCCTGGGAGGCTGACTCTTGACCCGACTTTGATCTGAACTAATCTACAATTAAACATACCCAGTGGCTGCTGGGCTGCACAGCGTCATTAACAGCAGCAGCTCCTGCCGTCCCCTCGGAAAGAGCTGGAAGCTGCTGCCCCATTTAGAATCCTCCTCCTCCCTTTGAGGGGTGATCATGGGTGATATGGCACAGTGGCAGGGGCATGGAGCATGTGGGGTGGCTGGCGGAGAGGCCATAGCCCCTGCCTCTCATCTCCCACTTCACCTGGAAGCATCCTCTGCATGAGGAGGCCCCAGAGAACGGGGTCAAGGATCACACTCCCTCAAGCTGAGCTCCGACCGGCGAGAGGCACTAGGCTCAGGCTCTGCACACTGGACGTCTGCACTCTGACCCCACAGCTCTGAACGTGTAGCCCTACTACTCCGGCTTTCAGAACAGGCTGTGGAGCCAGGCCTGGGGGCTGCTGGGCTTTCATCTGCCTGGAACCAGCCTGTTTCTTACCCGGGATGCCAGCCCATGGCGCCTCCACAGGTGACTGTCCACCTCTATTCCAAGGCCTTCCCTTCACTGGGCGCTGGCCAGTCCCTGCAGAGCCTGCGGCTGCAGCCTGAAGGACAGATGACGAGTCCCACACCCCCGCCACCTCGGGCAGCTTCTCTTCCAGTGCATCACCTACACTCTCCTGGCCCCTCCAGACACACAGACCCCACAATATCCAAGTGGGAATGTCAGGGGCCAAGGGCTGCTGTGGGCAGTGTTGTCCTCCATGGAGTCACCATCAGTGTCCCTGTGGTCACTAGCGTCCGGCGTAGTCACTGTCAGTGTCTCGTGGTTAGTGGTGTCTTCCGCGGAGTCTCTGGTGGTCCCTGAATTTCCTTCTCCCTGGTGCTCCTACGTGCCTCACCCATGACCACCTGCCTGGGCGGGGAGGTGGTGGGGCATACACTTGTGGAGCACACGTGGAGTGGGCACATGCATGTGGGGAGTGGATGTGGTACCCCAGGATGGACGAATGGAACAGGATGCTGGAGAGGAAGCCAGTGCACCTGCCGGACTCGTGGCTGGGACACTATGCCCAGAATACACTTAAGTCGGGATGACAGCAAATGTACTGGCCCCAGCTCCAACGCTGCCTTCAGCTCAGCTTCCATGTGTGAAAGGAAGGGGACCAGACAGGGAACATTTAAGCCTCTATCCTGCGCCCAAATCCCCCAAGAGATGTGTCCAGTGGAAGCTCCCAACGTGACTTTATTTGGGAAGAAGGTCGGTGGAGGTGTGATTGTGGAACAGATTTTGAGACAAGATCAGCCTGGATTGGGGTGAGCTCTGGATCCAGGACAGTGTTCTTGGAAGAAACAGGAGGAGACAGCAGCACATGGAGTGATGTGGCCACCAACCAGAGATCGCCGGAGCCAGCGCAGAGGGAGGGCGGATGGAGCAGGTCGTGGAAGCAGCAGTTCTGCCAACTCCTGGAACCCGGCTTCTGGCCTCCAGGAGGAGGCCGCCTTGCGGGTATTGTCACTCCCACCCTCGTGGGGTGCTTTACTGCTCTAGTCCCAAGAAATGGGTGGAGACACCCCTGCCCTGGGAATTCCAGTTGAGACGTGGGAGGCAGAGATGCTGCGTGCTGGGCTCAGGTCCCCACAGGAGAGACGTTCCACTGACGTTTTCTGTCCTGCCTCCTCAGGGAGTTTTTGTCTTTACGGTAGAGACGTGGGCCCGGTAGGGGCCCCTGTGGTGGTGAGACATGGCCGCTGCTGCCTCAGGGTTGGAGTCTGGTCCTCGACGGTCTGGCTGAGTTGGCCTCGTCTCCAATTGCCATACCTTGGAGCCTGGCTCACTCTGAGCACCTTGGTCTGATGAGCCTCCTCCTCAAATGACCCCTACAGGACCACCTTCGAGCAGCATCTTCTCAGAAGGAGCTTTTGGACCTTGAGTGTTTTATGAGCGCTGGGGCCAGTATGAGATTTTTTTCGGGCATTCTATTTCCACCTCGGAAGCAGTCAGGATCAGTGTTCCCAGACCAGGCACCCTGGAGCCTTCTTGGCTGCTGGGGAGCAGTTCAGGTCCTTCCTCAGTAATCCTCACAGCCCTGAGATGAGGTCACCAACCACAGCTGACAGAACTGAGCCCCCGAGAGAACAGGCTTGCCGGAGCATGAAGACCGGATGTGGTGGAATTGAGACTTAAAAAGCCTGGGCCATGCTGGCTTCTGGAGGGAAATTATCCAGTGCTTCAGCTGCAGAGAGCAGCTGGTTCCAGCCTCTCGCTCCCTGCCTGGGAGGGCCCTGGCAGCCTCCCAGCTTGATGATCAGGGCTCTGTCCGTGGTCATGTGCAGGCAGGACCATGCCGGAGATTGCCCATGTGGTGTGCAGTGGCCCGGCCACTCACTCCTGTGGCATCTGCCCCTGCCCCAGAGGCAGGAGGACTGAGCGTCGAGGCTGCAGAATGCAGGCAGCTCGAAGGCACAGGACCAGAGCTGCAGAGGCTTCCCCTGCATCTTCACCATGATGTTTCCAGGAATGTTACCTGCACTGGAGCTTCTTTTAGCTGAGGATGCCCCGCTGCTGGTGCTGGGAGTTGGGAGTCTAGGGTGCGGGTCTGCTGGGCCAGCCAGGCCTGATCTCTGTGCTGCAATGGGTGGACAGCCTCATGGGAAAGGTCAGGGACCCACCGGCAGGGCAGGTGAAGGCACAAGAATGCGGGTCCCTCGGAAGTCCCATTCCAGTTGGGGAGCAGGTGTGATGGGGATGATCAGTGGATGTGATTGGGGGTATCTGACAGGGCCAGGGGTCCCCTCCACATCCGATCCGCACAGGGAGAGAGGTTGTGGGAGGGCCCAGGGCTGTGCATCAGGTGGGTGTGTGGATGTAAGGACAGTTCTACACGGACCCTCCCTGACCCATTCCCTGCTCTGGTCGGGGGGACAGATGATAGCCCAGCCCTGCATCTGGGGAGTGCGCAAGAGGAGCAGTTACTGAGACTTCAGAGTGGCCCCCTCACACCCTGTGTGACGGGGATGCAGACTCAGAGGGCTGGCCACCCACCTGGAGCCACACAGCTGCACCCCAAGGCCATAGCCTCACTCTGCTCAACACTGCCTCTTAGACCACCAAGCAGGAGGACCCGTGTGCCCCAACTCTGCTTGCTGACACAATCTTTCTACAAGTGGAAGGCCTAGCCCATGCTGCACTGAGGGTTTTTGGCCACAGCGAGGGGAGCTATGGCTCCCTGTTCTCTCCTGCCCAAAGGTCAGAGACTCTAAGATGGGGGGTGGCTCTTGGTGTCCGAGTTGGTCTCATGAGGTGGCAGCCCTGGGCAGGGCTCTCAGACCTCCATCCTCAGAGGGAAGACACCCCAAATGCCCACCCAGCTCTGCACTGTTTTGGCTCCGGCCAGACAGGGATGGTGGTGGGGGGGGCGGTCCAGTTGCTCTGTGCTGAGTCTAAAACCCTACTTGAGATGAACATGCAACTGTTCCCTGAAAGGTAAGGAATGCTGCATTCTTGGGTTTCTCTGAATGGAATGAAGTCCAGCGGGGCTCCCGCTTCGCTGCATTAGCAGAAAATAAGATCACAGTATTGTTCTTGGTTCCTGCCTCCTGTGGTGGACGGTGGGGGGGGGGGTCCCCTGAGCTCTAGAGAAGTCCCGGGGCTGGTCCTAGGATGCTGCCTGTCCCTGTCCAGGCCTCGGGGTCAGGGCTGCCAGGAACTGAGCCACTAGCAGACAACGGGGACACTGGTGGCTGCAGAGCTGGCTCCTGGGTCCTGTGGTGGCTTCCCCTTCCCGGGAGCCCCCTGCCTCTGCTGCTCTTTGGAGACCAGGGCTTTTTGACCCCCTGTAGGGAAGAGGAGCCCAGTCCTAAGACTCGAGGCCCCAGCAGCCTCACACGGCTGGGTGGGGTACTAGGTTCTCACGCTGGCACTGGCTGTTTCTCAGCAAGGCTATTCCAGCACCCTGAGACAGTCCCAGGCAGGTAGCAGTATCAGCAGCCTTGCTGGGACAGCTCGGCCTCCCTCAGTAGGTGGTCAGCTAGGGCAAGGGGTTTCCTCTGACCCTCTGGACAGGCACATCAGGGTCAGTGGGACCCGAGTTCACACCCCATTGTTCTCGAGCACTTTCCAAGGCATAGGTCTCCCTTGTAGTCTGGGAGCTGCCTGCCCCTCCGCTTGTGGTCTGGGGCGAGCTCGTCTCCCTCTAACTGCCTGGGGGGTGGAGAGACCACAGAGGGCTTTGGGAGCCACTGTCCCCAGTCCCCTCCTCTTGCCTGCAGTGTTTCACTGAGTGGGAAGCATCTGTTGCCCCAAGGTTGTGCCTGGCGCCCAGGCCGGGGATTCCCGGCCCTCACTGGCGACGCAGCCTTGCTGCAGAACGTGCTAGGTGACCCCGCCCCCTGTTGTCTTGTCCCCCACAGGGCTGGAGTACCAGAGGCCGAAGCGGCAGACCTCCTGCGACGACATTGAGGTGCTGTCGACTGGGACGCCCCTGCAGCAGGAGAGCCCCGAGCTGTACCGCAAAGGCACCACCCCCTCTGACCTGACCCCCGACGACAGCCCCCTGCAGAGCTTCCCCGCCAGCCCCACAGCCACCCCGCCGCCCGCGCCTGCCGCCAGGAACAAGGTCACCCACTTCTCGCGGCAGGTGTCAGTGGACGAGGAGCGGGGTGGGGACATCCAGATGCTCCTGGAGGGCCGCGCCGGGGACTGCGCCCGCAGCAGCTGGGGCGAGGAGCAGGCCGGGGGCTCCAAGGGCGTCCGCAGCAGCGCCCTGCGCGTCGACGACCTCCGTGCCCGAGGCTTGGGCCGCAAGCACCCTGGGAACCCCAAGCCGCGGGAGCGGCGGACGGAGTCGCCCTCCGTATTTGCGTGGACTTCCCACCACCGGGCCAGCAACCACAGCCCCGGGGGCGCCAGGCTGCTGGAGCTGCAGGAGGAGAAGCTGAGCAACTACAGGATGGAGATGAAGCCCCTATTGAGGATGGAGGCGCAGGAGGCACATCCCCAGAAAAGACGCTACAGCAAGGGCGGGGCCTGCCGGGGCTCGGGGGACGACCACCGCCCTGAGGACCGGGGCTTTGGGGTGCAGAGACTGCGGTCCAAGGCCCAGAACAAGGAGAACTTCAGGCCGGCCTCCTCCGCGGAGCCCGCGGTGCAGAAACTGGCGAGCCTGCGGCTGGGCGGTGGGGCCGAGCCCCGGCTGCTGCGCTGGGACCTGACCTTCTCCCCGCCCCAGAAGTCCCTGCCTGTCGCTCTCGAGTCTGACGAGGAGAATGGGGATGAGCTCAAGTCCAGTACGGTGAGTGGGCAGCCACTGGGCTGACCCCAGGGGAGGCAACAACCGCTCCACGGACCTGGGGTTTCCGCCGCGTCCTGTTCCTCTGCAGGGGTGTAGCAGGGTGGGGGGACAGCTGGGAGGGGTGGCCCTGAGGCTGGTGGCAGGTTAACCTGGGAGGCTGGCACCCTCCCCTGGGCACGCCACGTAGGGGCAGGTGTCACAGCACTTTCCGGGAGGGGGCTGCCCCGGGCTGTTCTCCAGAAACCACATCAACCTCCCGACTTCCAGACAACGTGGGACCCCTTTGCTCCCCGCAAGTTCCTCAGCGCCAGCTGCTCAGGAGAGTCTGGCCCCTGGTCAGTAGCCTTGGGCCTTGGACCTTGAGCTCACTGCTCGAGTGTTGTGTGTCCTGGACAGGAACTCGGAGGCCTAGGAACAGCTGGGGGTGGGGCTGGCCCCAGGGCTAGGGGTCAGATCAGACACCCAGGGGTGGGGGCACTGCCAGTCATGTTTGGCGTTGGGCTTGGAGCCTGGTCCTATGTGAAGTGCCCTGTGGGACTCACCCTAAGCCTCCCCCAGCACCCCCCACCCTGCCACCCTAATTCATTCCTCCAAGGCAGGTGCCTTGGAGGGAAGAACAGCATCCCCTTGGGCCAGACTCAGTGTGTGGGGCTGGGGGTCCCAGTGCCTCGCATAGGGCTGACCTCCCCTTGAAGGGACCCTCATCCTGCAACTCCCATTCCACAGCTACATATGGTGGCTACGTAGGATCAGCATATGGCCAGGCCCTCCCCAGCCCAGGCAGTGCTTGGTGACTTGGTTCTGGATGCTGAACTTAAGTGCTACAAGCACCTGTCTGGCCCTTAGGTGCGAGGATGTCGGGGGCGGCCTGCATGGGGTGCTCAGGGAGATCACTGGTAGATTTACTGTTGACCTATTGAAGGCCCATTTCTGCCTCTCCTGGGAACCACTGCAGATGTCTGTCTTGCTATCTGGTTCCTAAGATGCCTCCCCTCCCCGAAACGCCCACAGAGAACAGCCCCCTGTGCTCCTGCTGGGATCAAAATACCAGCTCACACTTACAACTTGATTTTCCCCATCGCAGCCAGAGACGTGTGCACATGGTTATTTTAGGAACAGCCAAGTGATGGGCAGGGTGGGAGGTGTAGGGACGGGCTCTATTTTTAGCGTGCTTAATGCACTGGCACTTGTGGGTGTTTTTAAATGAACCTCCCTGGGGTCATCGCGTGAGCTGGGGACAAGTGCCAAGCTGGCCTCTGGGGTGAGTTAGCTATGGGACACCCAGGGTGTTGCATGCTGGGTGTCCTGCCCATTTTCCAGCTAGGGCTGACTTGGGGGTCCTGTCAGCCGCAGCATCATGTTCCATCTGCCTTGGAGGAAGCCAGCTGAGCTTCTTGGAGGTGGCTGCCTTGGGGCACCTGGTGCTGGTGCAAAAAAGGTTTCCCTCCCCTCCTCTCCTCTCCCCCACACCTTGGGGCCTGTGTCTTCTGCCAGGTCTAAGGGAGATGGGGTGGGAGGCACGGTCACTGCTAAGTACTATCTCAGGCCCTGTCTGTGGGAAGAAGGGGCCTGTGCCAGCAAGCGTCCATGTTAGGGGACAGCTGTTGGGGCAGTCAGGTGCCAGGCTGGGCTCTGAGTACCTTCAGTGTTACCCTTCACGGGGGCACAGCTTTCTGCACTGTCTCCCCTGGGCCACCAGCAAGGTCTGGGGGGCTGTCTTCTAGCCATCCCCTTCCACCATTCCCAGGCCACCAGCGGCCACGTGCTGCAGAGCTCACAAGGGTCTGGCTCTCATCCACTCGCCCCCCCCCAAGCACAGGGGTCCTGGGTCCCACTGGCCACAGATGGGCCCGGGATTCTGACCCACACAGGGTCCTGGCAATTCAGGGTAAAGTCCCTTGGGAGGGAAGGAGAGGTTCTCCCTACAGCTGTGCCGGTGAATGAACTCTGTGGCTCCCGGCTCAGTTTCCCTCTCGGTGAAATGATGGGTGTGACCTAATTCTGGGGTCCAGGGTTGGGGGATGGCTGGGGAGACAGGGCCTCCCTCCTGTCAGCAGTCACGCCCTCACCCCCAGCGTGCGCACCTGCTTCCTGACCCAGATCGTGGCCTGGACTACGGCTGCAGAATAGGTACCACTGATCACTCCATCCCGCTCCCCAACTGCAGGCCAACCAACACCCCGGCCCTTCCTCCTAGCTGGGGTGGGGGGGCTTTGCTCCAGCGGTGGCATTAATGGGTGGAGGGCATGGCATCAGTGGGCAGGGCTGGGGCAGTCTGTTGTCTGCCCCATGTGGGCTGACCTGACCCGACCTAGTTGTCGCAAGGCCCAAGCCTCACAGTGCACCTGCCTGAGATCATCATGCCATGGAAAGCTGGGCTTGGACCACTGCCCCTAGTGCACAGAGGGATCGGAGCAGTTTGCTTTCTTTGGCTGAGTGGAGGCCCTCGCTGCTACCACACCTCCACTTCCATCTGCACCTCAGGTCCCTGCTGGGCTGGGAGGCTGTGGAGGGGGTGAGCCTGATGCTGCTGCAGGTGCCCCCTGGGCAGGACCTCACTCTGAGGACCCTCCTCTCTGAGCTGCATCTCCAGGGTGACAGTTTACAAAGCCCTGTGCTGTCTGTAGCTCAGCTTGTCAGTTGAGCAAACTTTTAAGTTTCTTGGCTGGGCACAGTGTCTTAAGCATGTAATCCCAACACTTTGGGAGGGCAAGGCAGGCGGATCATCTAAGGTTGTGAGTTCGAGACCAGCCTGGCCAACATGGTGGAACCCCATCTTTACTAAAAATACAAAAATTAGCTGGGTGTGGTGGCACGCACCTGTAATCCAAGCTACTGAGGAAGCTGAGGTACGAGAATCTCGAACCCGGGAGGTGGAGTTGCAGTGAGCCGAGATGGTGCCGTTGCACTCCAGCCTGGGCAACAGAAGACTGTCTTGAAAACAGCTGCTCAAGCCAGTTTCCCCAGGACATGCAGCGTCCAGTCCCCAGGAAAGAGGAGGCACGTGGGCCTGGGCGATGATGATGGCCACGATGTAGCCTAGAGGGGGCAGGCCCGCAGCTGGGGGAGTCCTTACCAGGCGCGGTGTGGAGCCCAGAGGGGAGGGTGTGCGAGGCCCGAGGATGACCTCCAGACATGTTGCTTTCACAGTAACGGGGATGAGAGATGCTCACTGGCTGCTTGTCCTGAAATCCAAATGCAAAACCACCAGCCGGGGCTGGGCAGAGACAAGCACTCACACCCATCACCACTATCACTGTGCTGAGCGGTGTGCTGGCACGGACATCCTGGGGAAACCATGCCAGTGCATGGGGTGGCCAAAGCCTGGCCAAGCCAGACAGGGCCACGAGCAGTGCAGCCCAGGGCATGTGGTGGGCAGCTCCTGGAGACCACAGGGAGGAGAGGTGGGCACCCAGGTATGGGCAGGACTGGATCAGGAAGAGGGGCAACACCTTGCTCAAGGCGAGGTGTCCACCCTGGGGCTGCCAGGCTGGGAAGGAGCAAGGGTATGGCTGTTTCAGGCCACCTACTCAAGTAGGCCCCCAGAGGAGACCAGCCTGGGTGCTGGACTGAGGGCTGTCAATGTCAGCGGCAATGTTGTGTCATCAGGGGCACAGCTCAGGCACAGGAAGAAACTGACCCAGGAGGCAAAAGGGTCTGTTGACCAAATGGTAGAACAGGAGGCTGCTTCTTGCCCATGGGATGTGGCATCTGAGCTAGGTGATGGAGCCACAGGCTGACGTCCCAGGAGGGATTTCTCCCACTGGGGACCTGAGAAGTAGCCCCTGGTCCCGATCCTTCCCCCGAAGCCAGAACAGAGCAGGCCCTCACCAGCCCATGGCTTCCTCATATCAGGCACTGCTCTGAAGGTGTGGCCCTGGAGAGCTGACTTCATTCTGAATATCTGCTGTTTTGGGGTAGCTTTACTGAGAATTCATGGACTATTCAGTTCACCTGTCCAGAGTATGCACAAGTCAGTGGTTTTAGTATATTCTGCTAACTCTGTCTACATCAGTTCCATCACTTGAAACCTCAGAGCACGCAGTCATCCCGTCCCCTCCTCCGCTCCTGGCAGCCCCTGCTCTGCTTTCGGCCTGGTGGGCCCTGGCTTCTCCCGCAGCATGTATCCCTCCTGCCCCTTCCTCTGGCTGAGTGGCAGCTGCTGTTGCATGGACCATGTGGTGCTGCTTGTGCCTTCATCCGCCGACAGACAGCTGGCTTTGCTTCCACTTCCGGGCTGTTTTGGATCCCACTGCTGGGGGCATGTGGAAGGTTCTGAGTGAGTCTTGAGTTTGCCAGCTTAGATTTATGCCTGGGAGTGAACTGCTGGGTCACAGGTATTCTGATTAACTCTCTTCCACTCTTAGAAGCCATCAGCTGGGGACTCCCAGGACAGCAGGTGCTTCCTGCGGTGGGGGCGACGTGGGGGGTGGGTGGGCACTGTTCAGGCTCCCCTCACTGGCTCCTTGCTGCAGGCTGGAACAGGGCTTGCCAGAGGCCACAGGCTCTACTTGGTCTTCAACAGACAACCCATCAGGTCTTTGAAATTTGACCCCAAAAGGGCCAGACTTGGGGGCTTAAGGGAGTCCGCCAAAAACCGCTCCTAACGGGGAGAGGGGGAGAGCAGCCAGCGCTGTGGAATGTGCGTCCTGCAACCTTCAGGAGAGGCCCTGGTCTGACATAGCACACCACAGCTGGACCTCTCTCTGCTAGGAAGTGGGGGGCTCAGTGTGCTGGCTAGAAGTGGGCACTGAGCAGCCTCCTGCCTCGGACAGATGCCCACACAGCTCCTTCCTCCAGTGGGGTCCACCTCTCCTTCCAGGATGCTGGGAGAGGCAGAGCTTGGTGATGGGGGGCCGGGGCAAGTGTCCTCTGGAAGCAGACCCTAGGCAAGGCTGGAGGGGGTGCCCCCTACCATTCCTGGGCTGGGACCACCTTCTAGGAGGTGCTGTTCCCTGTATCTGCAGGGTGGCCCCCATGCCCGCCCTTCCAGGGGACAGGAGCTTCCAGCAGCCTTTCCCAACCTCCATCCCCAAGGGGCCCTGCTGTCCCTGACCCCTGCCTCATGTGAGCAGCACAGTGGGGAGTAGGTCTCAAGAATCACTGCAGAAGGGCACCCTAGGAACAGGCTCCAGTGAGAGGTGCGCGTCTTACCTGGCCCCGCAAAGCACACGGCAGGTGGCAGCTCAGTCTCAATGCCCAGGCTATGCTGCTGAAGGGGGAGCCTGGCGCTTGGGGCTCTTGCAGAGGTTGAGGACTCGTGAGCAAAAGCACTCGGGGACCGTGGTCCAAGTCAGAGGCAGCTTGCAATCGGACACAGCCGTCCAGAGCCAGCTGACAGGAGGGGAGCTGTGTTGAGGAAGGTTTACTTATAGGCCTGTGGGAGACCTCCAACTTCCAGGGCCACTCTGCTGGGGCACATGTGACGCTGGCTGTGGCAGCCACGAGGGCACTTCTGAGATTCTGATCACAATGCCTGAGGTCCCAGTTCCACAGAGCAGGAGAAACCTGCTGGGCACAAATGCAGCTGACACCGAGACGCTGGTTTACAGGGAGGCCTGGGTGGTTCTCTCTAAGGGGGGCCTGCCCCGGAAGAGCTGGTGCTCAGGTCTCAGGGCTGCCAGGGAATTCCAAGACCAGCAACCTCAGGCTTACAGGCAGGAGGGGCTTCTCTCCCCAGTCTGGACTTGAGGGGCTTGGGTTCTGGTGTACCTTTGGGGGTCCAACCATTTCTAAAACCCTTACTTAGACTTTCCCCATCCTGGGTCTGCTAGTTTGGTGTGGGTGGGAGGTGTGGTGGTCCATGCAGGGGCCCCCGAGGCTGTCGCTCACCTCTTCCCCTCGCTTTCTTCCAGGGCTCAGCTCCTATCCTAGTGGTCATGGTGATCTTACTCAACATCGGAGTCGCCATTCTGTTTATTAACTTTTTCATCTGATGAGATTGTCGCAGTAGCAAAAACAGAAAAAGGGTAGGAAAAGGACATCAAAAGCAAAACCACAAGCAGGGAAAGACGCAACTCAGACAGCCCAGCGACTTCCAAGTCCTCTCACAGAAGAACCACACGATTGGGTATCACTCACAGTTTGCCTTTTTTTCTGGGTAATGTTTTTTGGATTTTAGCCAAAATTCTTTGCTTGTATAACACTCTGCTGTGTGGCATGGCAGAAGGAGGCCAGCACGCAGCCCCTCCAGCTCCACGTGGAAAGAGAAGGGCTCCCAGCACATCTGTGACAAAGGACGTCATCCTGGCGGTCACATGTCCCAGCTTGGGTGTGGATGGAGGGCAGCCCCCTGAGCAGCTGGCTCCCGTCGACCAGAGTGTGGATTCGCTGCCTCCTCTGTCTAGAACAGATGGGTGACAAGTACGGGTGGGAGGCGTGGGGCAGGGTGGCCCACTGCCGTGGGCAGTAGCCCGGCCTTTCTCTGAGATCTGTGCTGCACAATGAGGAGGAGGAGGGACCGGCCGCCTCCTCCCCGAGACACGGATGCAGGCCCTTCCCTCTTCTTGGCACTGCCCCCGGCCTTCCGTGAAAAGCCGACTCCCCACACCGAGTTTTAAAGCAAAGCCCTTTTCTTCTGCCCACTCGCTGTGGGACCCATTCGGCCGTTCCCCCACCAGACCCCAGGGAAGCCAGGCCCACTGCGATCCCGGAAGCCGAGGGGCTGTGCCCTGGAGTTGGCCTTGTGCCAGGGCTCTGGGTGTATGCACTTGGCGTGCGGGGTGGATGCATGGGCTTCCATGTCCCCAGCAGTGAGGGCCCTCCAGGACGCCTTCTCCTATGGTTACTGACCTCCACGGGTTTTCACATATTCGTACTGTGCCTGCCTCAACTTCCCCAACAGATATGCATATTCCTTCCAGATGCCTCAGTGCTACATCAGAGCGGGCCTGGTCCCAGGACAGGAATGCAGTTCCACCCAGTGGCTTGAGACTTCCTGAGACACTGTAGCGTATTCAACACCTCCCAAAAATGTACAATGTAACTTGTTTCAGTCCAAAGCAGGTTCCTTATGTTTCTGCCTTCCCCACCAGGGTCGCTCCATCACCCACACGAAGGATGTCCGAGTGCCCCTTGGCCTTGGCTCTCGTGTGCATGGATGTGCCTGAGGGGTCCGGGCACAGCCACACACGAGGCCCTGTGCCTGGGGAGGCGCTGCAGGGGCTCCCGTCCGGCCGTCTTGGGGCCACAGCCCGCCTTCCGGACTCTGCCTTGCTTTGCTTATGTTGAGCTGTTTCTCTGCTACCTTTCGAGCAGACTTCTTTACTACACTGCACTGGATTGCTATATTTTTAACCAGAAATAAACTAAAGATTAGAGCATGTTCCAGTTAAATTCAGTTTTATTGTTTTCCGTTCCACGTTCACTCCCTGTTCCTTCTGGCAGTCCAGTTTGGGGGACACAGAGGGAGGGAAAGCTGGAGGTCATACATTATTGATCGTGTTGCTTTCTAAAGGGATGTGACTTCTTTTGTACATCTTACTTTTCCGATTTTTTTAATACCAAGTGGTTGCTGCAGACCTAAAGTGAACGAAATAAAGATTCCTGCTCTTTGCAGCTCTAAGAATCACCCCTGCTGGGAGATGTGTTTTGTAATTGTCTGCAACTCTTTGCAAAGATCACAGGCTGCTTTAGTATGTTTCAGAAACTGTGTGACACACAAAGGTACCTGTGAGCAGATTACACGTTCACATGAGACGCACACGGAAGCAGGGGTCTCGGAGTGAAGCCTTGCGGATCCAGGCCTAGGGGCCGTCATCTGCTGCCATGCACAACCTAGAAAGCTAAGCCAAGGCCCGGCCCCTTGCCTTCCAGCAGCAAAGGCAGAGGCGAGAGCCACTTCTCCATGAATTACAGGAAGATTCAACCAGGCTAAAATGCACCTGATCAGAGAGAATCCAATCTGTAATTCATTGCCAAACGGAGTGATTAAGGAGAAGGCTGCTTTCCCACCTGTCCGGAGCCTTGGCCTTCCCTGACAGGCGTGCAGTCCTTCCACGCAGGCGTAAGGCGACCTGCTTCCCTCCACACAGCTGGGCAGGGCAGTGTGTGCCAGGCTGGCTGCTGCTGCATGGAGAATCTGACAAGTTTTCATTCACCCCAGAGCAGCTTGCTGAGAGCCATTTTCCTTCCCTACAGCTTCTTCCAAGCTTTACCTGTATAACCCAGAGGCCAGGAGAAAGAAGTGGCATCCCCTCGAGACAGCAGCGTGGTCTGGGGGGGGGGGGCGTGAACAGCCATGAGCCAGGCTGGCATCTCCCTATCCTTGCCACCCTGCAGACAGGTCCACCTCTGGCCCAGGAGCAGATCGGGACTCCAGCCCTGCCCTGGAAGAGCTGGAGAAGACCCTCTGCCCCAGGGCCTCTGGGGACCGTGTGTGTGCCCATGGCTGGCCTGCTGTACTTACCAGTCTCTGCACCGTGGGTGGACCAGTGCCTTCTGAAGCTCAGGAGTACACAGAATGTGCCTGGCTAATTTCGGGCACCTGCGCCATTATCCATGCTTTCGGATCTAGGACCATCAGGTCACAGGATTCCCAGAGACACAAATCAGGCATGCAGTGCCTGAGCCAAGCTCACTGACAAGGGAGATGGAAGTGACGTGGAAAAGCAGGGCTGGTGCGAAGACGGAACGCACACCTCCCCATCCTCTGCAGTCCAAGCACACTGCACAGGCAGGGACTCTCCTCCTGTGGCATTCCAGCGTGGGGGTGTGAAGATACACACTGCCGAATGACGGGCCCTCCCCCGCGTGCACTCAACGCACCCCCCGTGAGGCCCCAAGCCAGGCCATGGGTCAGCGGTCCACAGGGCGTCCACACTCCAGGCCCTAACCACACTTGTTCCTTTTCCCTTTCAAGAACCACATGGCCACCCAGCCTGACTGACAGCTGTCGCTCACCCCAGAGCACCGCAGACCTAAAGGGAGAGCCCGAGGAAGAAGCGAAGTGTTTCCGTTAGTCATGCTTTTTCATTCAGGATTTCGGTTGTCCTTTACTACCTTCACATGTGCAGTAAGTCGAGCTCATGCTCGGTTTCTTGGATCCCAAGTCTGGTCCGACTGTTCTTGCCTTTGGTCTCGGAGACTTGGCATCAAGGTGCCTATCAGATGTTCGGACATCACCTTCCATAACTGCAGGTGCGTGACCGCTTCTCCTTTCAGCCGGCTGACAGTGCCTTGCACAGCACGCTCGAGGACATCAGGACACTCCCCTCCTGCAGCGCCTTTAGCCTCGCCCGGGCCAGGGTCTGCCCTCTGGCCCAGGCCCAGGCCCCCCAATTCCAGATGAGGCAGAGGGAGGAGGTTCGAGGGCAAAAGCTTGGGCACCTGTTTTAGCTTCTCTGGTGCCCAGGCCATGTGTCAGGCGAGGCAGTCGGTAAGCAGAAACTCAGGCGATTGTTCCCAAGTGCCAAGAAGGTTGCCAGCTCAGCCTTCAAACAGGCAAGGAAAAGTGCAGCTGCCTTTCTTTAAAAGAAAAAAAGCCATGCTGTATTTTCACAATGTGCCCCACGCCTAAAAACTGAACTGTGGAACGCACACCGGGGCGGGGCAGGGCGGGGCAGGTGCTGGAGAGGGACGGAACCAGGGTCCAGGGCAAACCAGGAAGCCGAGGGCCAGCACCTGGTGCTGGCTGCAGAGGGATAGTCAACACTGTCAGAGCAGAGGACCTCAGCCACCTTGACTGGCAACAGGGTACCAGGGTGCTCAGGAACAGGCAAAGCCACGCCCTGGAGAGAAGTGAAAAGCTCCTCCCAGACTGCAGCCTACCCATTAGACACATGCTTTTTAAGTCTGTTTCTTCATGAAACCCAAAGTAGAAGGGCCTGAGCTGTGAATGTGGCCACAACATTCTGTGCCAGCTTGTTGCCAAGCCTGGGAGATGCAAGCAGCCCTGTGATGGGGACATGTCACGCAGAAGCTCACTTGACGTGCGTCTGGGTGCCAGGCCCAGGCTGCCCAGTTTCTGGGGTTGGCAGAACAGACAGACAAGGCAACAACCTCACACCCCTACCTCACAGCCACTCATCCGCCTCGTCCACTCCTGGCATTTGGGATAAACATCCTCTCTCGGACATGCCCTTCTTGTGCACCTAGGCCACCTGCTCAGGCCCACATCGCCCGCCTGTCCGCCATCGTTCCTTCCTGCCTTGACTGTGCCTCAGCTGCACCACCACTGCTAACAGCTGCCACCCATACCGAGGAAGCCTCTTTGAGCCCAGGGAGTGGCTGAGGTGGGGCTCTGCTGTGCACCTGGCTCCCAGGGGCCCTCCCAGCAGTGGCTGGTGGGCCTTCTGCTCTGTCCTTCTTGGTCACCTTCCCGGGCCTGCAAGGAAGCTCAGCCCAATAGCCAAGCGGCTCCTTGCAGACGTTAACACTGGGTCTGGCCCCTGTCGACCCGAGACTGCCGTGAGAACTTCTGACCCCTAAGATCAGAACAGTCTTCGGATCCCAGGGCTTCCCGCACAATTTTGTGTGGAACCGACCAGGAGATTCCACCAGAGCTGCATTCAACCATGACCACCAATGGCACTCCCAGCCCAAAGGCTGCCTTCCCCTGACCACCACAGCCAACTCCTCCTCCACAGAGGCTCTACCAGGCACCAAGGAGGGCCAGTATGCTGGGGGCTCCCACGCCCTGGGTCAGGCTGAGAGGAGGAGGAGGGTATGCGGGTACGGCGGGGTAGGGGGGTGAGCCTTGCAGGGCAGTGTCTGGCCCATCCTGCACCCCTAGGGCCTGGGAACTCCCCAGCTTTCTCACATGGGCATCTGGGGAGCCCAGGTCCCCAAGTGCGGCCACATCAGACTTCCTCACACAGCACCTTCCCGGGGGCATCCACAGCCTCCTTGGGGGCTGGCACTCTGCTGATGCCATCCCCTCATGGACGCGGCACGGGCCTCTCTAGCTGGACTCTGCTCACCTGAACCGTCTGCTATTTCCATGGAAACTCCATCCCCAGAGCCCAGCAGAGATCAAACCCACAGGGGCCTCTGGGCTAGGGGAGCCACCAGGAGAGCACCCCCTCAGGTACCCTCACTCCAGCTGCAGAAGCGTCACCCTGCTGCCAACACCTCTGCGGGAGCCTGGACTTAAAACAGGGTTGACCCGCGTTTTCTTCCAAGTCTGCCCCGGCACATGTGAACTGTCTGCTACTACCATGCACAATCATTCTGTGCAGTGACAAAGAGAACTTTTACTGACGAAGTGGTTTAAAAAGTTCCCTGAGCCTTTTTTCTTTGCTTTTAGCTGGAAAGATAGCTTGGTTACCTACAAAATGAAAATCAAATAATTTTCCTAAATGAATGTAACAGTTTAAATCATACTGTTAGGAAAGCAAGGAACACTGTCAACAGTGAAGAAAAGTTTTGCTCCTTGTAGTAATAAACGTCTGACACTTTGGAACGCCCGTCTCATGACAAACCCGCAGTCTTTACCAGCAGTTCTTCCACTGCAGAGCCGCGTGGTGGCCGTGTAGACAGAGCTGGGCGGCGTGGGGAGGCTCTCCTGGCTTCTGAGCAGGAAATGCACGGCGAGCACGAATCTCGAGCGAGTCGTGCGGTGTCCAAGTCTGCACACACGGGGTCCTGTGTCGCTGGCTCACCTGCGGTGGCCGCAGCACGCCTCCCCAACCCCGGCTCCTCACTCGGGAGCTACTTCGTCTTCAGGCAGCATGGAACCAGGGTTTCTCACAGACTGTCAGTGAATGGAGGACACAAAAATAACCAGAGAGGCAGGCTCTGCCCTCTGGGAGCTCACAGGCGACTTTTTAAAATGCAAGCGTTCCTGTAATTAAACGTCCCCATTTCTGTCTCTCAGGAAGCGATGACTCGATCTCCTCCCTAGTCAGAGCTCTGTAAACCTGCGCCTCTCACGCCTCAGTGACGCCTTGGAGTGCTGCCTCTACGGGTGGCTCCCCTGGGTGGCCTACAGCCAGTGGGGGCTTGAAAGGGCTTTGAGGGTTCAGACAAGGAAAACGAGGGGCGTGAGCTGGGCTTGGGGAAGCTGGGTCACTGTGGTACCTGCATGACCCTTGGCTGTGACCGTTCATCAGCTTCCAGCAGGGACTGCTTGTGTGCCTCGGGACACCAGTGTCAGCAGGGTCCCAGTGACCCAGTGTGGCCAGGCCCCAGATGTCACTGTTGCAGCTCTCCCGTCAAAGAGAAATGAAGGTGACTGCAACCTGTGCCAGGAGCCATCTGGGTTACGAAAACAAGACTGGCCTCCAGGGCCCACGGCCTCCAAACACCACTCTTAAACTGCCCAGGAGAGCAGCGGCCACTAACAAGTTCCTTCTATGCACAGAGGAAGGCAGGCTGAGGCCGTGCTCACCACAGCTAGAACTCAGCCCCTTTTCCATCCCCTAGTCCTTCCAGAGGAAGGCAGAGTCTTCTCTGATGACAGCCATCAAGCACACGGTACCACCTTCTCGCCGCAACACCCGAGGGCCACATCCAGCGCAGCATCTCACCTCGTTACCTGAATGTCACATGGAAGGTGGCTCCTGAGGGCACCCTCCAGCTCCCATGTGAAGTCCTGGAAAGGGTCTCTCTCACCAAAAGCATCTTGGCATTTGGTCCCTCAGTGACTTTGTAACTGTCCCCTAGCCAATGATATCCTGCTGATACCCGCTCAATTTTAAAGACTCAGATGTCAAACTGCAATCCACACTGCAATCCAACAAACACGAACTGACTACCTGACAAGGATTTCTAAGTTCAACGGGTGCTTCCCTTGATGATCATTCCATCCAACACCCTCCCCTCACTTCCCCTGCCAACCACCAAGAAAGCCACCACTTCTGGCCAATTCCTCCAATTCATCCTCACACAGAGCATGGCCTATGTGGCAAGCGGGGAGAATGGAGAAGATAGTTCATACCTAAAATCCCACAAAGCTCTGCGAAG
Source organism: Alouatta palliata (assembly GCA_004027835.1). Classification (NCBI taxonomy): domain Eukaryota; kingdom Metazoa; phylum Chordata; class Mammalia; order Primates; family Atelidae; genus Alouatta; species Alouatta palliata. The sequence continues at coordinate 29,080 of PVKV010018944.1, forward strand.
AGCCAGGGCCCTGCTGCCAAGTGAACCAGCCAGACTCCTCACCTTGCATGCCCAGCCACCCTCCAGGGAGGGGTCTGGGGGCTGCGTGGGAGGACTGGAGCTGAGGGAAAGGCTTCCTAACACCCAGCAGCTCACCACACCAAGGAACTGGGCGAGAAGGCAGCTCCGAGGATGGTGCGTCCCAGTGGGGCAGGCACAGCTCTGCAGAGGAATCCACCATCCTGCGTGTCGTTCCGCGTCTCCCACGGTTCCACATTGAAGGTGTGCCGCTGGTGTTTTAATGACGGCCACGGCAGCTGCTCCATGCAGGGAGCTTGTCTGTCTCATCCCCACTGGTTCTGATCAGCATCTTTCATTCAAACTAGATCTTCAGCAATAAAAACAAAATGCTTTCTGTACCAGACAGTGTACAAGAAGTTTCTTCCTCTGGGCTTTTGTCATTTTTCTTTCAACCTGGTTGATTCAAAAGCATCTGTTTCCTTGGAATCCCATCTAATTAGTGATAGGCTCCTCTGAAAGAAAAACAGTCTCTGCTAACAGACAACTGCATTGAAGCCACCAAGATCTTTCCATTCCTTCCTTCAAAAGCAAGAGGGAAGAAAGAACCAGCCACACAACGGGGTCCATCTTCTGGATGAGGCGCCGAAGAGCCCGGCGGGCCTAGGCAGAGCCTGTGGAAATGCAGACATGGCCGCCTGCGCTCTGGCTTCTCAGCCCTGCCCAAGCACCTCCCAAGCTGCTCAGCGAAGAGTGTGAAGAAGCACGCTGATGCCCGGCACTCGAGACAAAGTGCCCCAACTGGCTGCCAAAGCCTGACAACACAAACCCAAGCTTTAGCCCTCGGGGCAGACGGGGAGGGCCAGCGCCTGCAGCCTCACCACGGGGCCGCACTGCCACCCAGGTCTGGACGCAGCAGACAGCTGTCCCAACCAGGAAACAGGCAGTGCCCAGAGTCTTCCCCTTTCTCATCAGCTTTCCCATCAAGTGAGAATGGAAGTCTCAAGTGAGGTCACACCTATGGCAGTGGGCAGGGCCCTCGGGGCCAGTTCGAGTGCCGCCTACAGATGCTTCCTGAACACCTAGCTAACCAGGGAGCTCAGCGTGTGCCCCTGCTGGGGAAGAGCCGGACAAGTGCCCGAGATGATCCTCAGAAGCGACAATTCTGAAGCCACTGCCCCAAGGTGACCTGGGTGTTGCTGGGCCCACCTGGAACGTTAGGACAGAGTGACCAATGGAGCACAGAGGTGCTCGCAGGTGCCCACCATCAAGTCAGCTTCTAGCCCTCTCCCAGAAGCACCCGCCCAATGCTGGCTCCACCAGGAGGGGAGTCTCCTCACCACCCTTGTCTTCAATCCTACATAAGAAATGGGATGACAGTGGTTATGTCAACCCCATCATAGAAAACTAAAGACTATATTCCCACTGTTCAAAATATTTAAGACACACAAAATACTACACCAGGCGTGGTTTCAATGCTCACCTTTTGATCCCAATTATGCAAATCAGAACTGGCCTTCAGTCTCCGACAGGAGCACGCCTCGGTCGGGGATGAGTGCACCGTAGCCTTTGGGGGCAAGGGGGCTGCGGCTCTGGAGCCAGGAGGAGCTGGATGGGGACGCCCAGTGGCAGCCATGTGCCACTAGGGGGGGCCCTTGCCCTCCGGACTCCCCTCCTGTCATTTTGCAAATGCCAACCCTAAGCCCAATGCGGACGGGGACAGGGACGGCCCCACACTGCCCCTCCCCCCCAAAGACCGTGCAGTGACAGGGGAGCTCCCAGGAGTGAGGCCGCACTGCACGTGAGGAGCCTCCCGCCATGAGCCCCGTGCCGAGCCAGCCAGCGGCACTTCACACAGACCAGAACCGGGAAGCTGTGCTCTGGCCACAGCTGCGTCGTCTGAGTTTCGGGACGTCAAAGGAAGATCCCGGGCGTGAGGATGCATGGGCAGCAGGGCCCTGTTCTGGTTTTGTAGGAGGAAAGGCCCACGAAGCACAGCGTATTCCAGGGTTTCCAGCGCAGAAACCTGCTTCCCGAGGGCCCCTCGTGTCCACGGTTCCACCCTCCAGTGCGGGGCAGCCTCGCCCTAGGCCCAGCACTGACCCCAGGAGGACTGCGGTGTGCCCAGACTGCACAGAAGACAACCTTCTCGGTGGTCTCATTTCAAGTCCACTTTATTTTATACAACACACAGGCTGCTGAGGGGATCCACCTGCACCACACTCAGTTTAACGTACGGCCCAGCACGGCATCAGAGACTAACTCACAGGAGCACGTTTACACCCCAGCCTGACCCCTTCAGCACTTTCTCCTCCTGTTCGTCAGGGCACAGGCTGCCGAGAGCGTCACCCAACATGACTGGGTCCTGAGTGGACGTTGGCACAGCACTCTCCAGGCGCCCCCATCGGGGGCTCTTCAGATGCGAAAGGAGGAAAGACAGACACACATTCAACCACGGGGGGAGGCCTGTACAGGAGTTTAGAGAAAACACAGGGTTTTCAGGGCAGACCTCAAAGAGACCACAGGAGCTGCACTCACTAGAAAGCGGCCCAAATTACTCCAGGAACCACAGTGTTTAAGAATTTAAACTTGCCTCACAACATCTACAGAACAAAGCTGAATTCTAATAGAAATCCGATAAATACGAAAAGCCTTTCACCAACACCTGGCAGCCACTACCTGCGAGCCCGTGCTGCTCACCTCAGTCCTCCGCGCTGCTCTCCTCTGCACTGTCCGCATACCCACCCTCGGCGCCCTCGACCTCCTCCTCACTGTCCTCTTCCGAGTCCGTCTCCTCCAGCCACTCTTGAGTTTCTTCAAAAGCAAAATGAACACACAGACATCAGCACAGCCTGGGCAGGCTGGGGGATCTGGGGGACGGTGCTGGCCACTTCCTGGGGGGATTCCATGTTAAGAAGTCGGCTGGGTGCAGTGGCTCATGCCCGCAATCCCAGCACTTTGGGAGGCTGAGGTGGGCAGATCATGAGGTCAGGAGTTCAAGACCAGCCTGACCAACAATGGTGAAATCCCATCTCTACTTTAAAAAAAAAAAAAAAAAAAAAAAAAAAAAAAAAAAAAGCCAAGTATGGTGGCATGCACCTGTAATCCCAGCCACTCAGGAGGCTGAGGCAGAATTGCTTGAACTCAGGAGGCAGAGGTTGGAGTGAGCCAAGATCGCACCACTGCACTACAGCTGGGTAGTAAGAGTGAGACTCCCTCTCAAAAAAACAGAAAAAGAACCGTAATGTGAAATCAAACTCCTCTTCCCCAACCACCTTCAGATCCACAAAGAAAACAGAATGTGTTCCCCTGGGCCTTAGGGCAGAGATGCCAGACGGCAAGCATGCAGAACCACCCCCAGAAGGGAGCGGCTGGCCAAGAAGACCTCCTGCCACCCTCCCCCGGCTCACGGGGCTCTTAGCAAGCATCCTGCACCAGTGGTTCGTGCCATTCCCCAGATGTGTGGATTTGCTTTAGTTTTAGTCTCAGATCTTTAAAAATTACATAGTGGCTGGAGCCCAGCAGCCGCTGGGGAAAAAAAGGAGGATGTGAGACTCAGCAGCAGAGGGACCCTGGGTCAGACAACAAGGCCAGAGGCGCAGACTCAGGGCCTACGGGCCCAGCGCAGATGGCCACCCACAACTGAGCACGCTGTGGATGACAGAGCAGCAGACGCCCTGTACCGCCAGAACCACAGCCCCTGTCAGCACCCGGGACGAAGGAGGGATGTGCCCAGGGTGGGCCCCCTTTCCACCACAGGGTCCTGTTCTCACGTCGCTCTGACCATGGAGGCAGGAACACAGGCCCCATGAGGCACATCAGCACAGGCCACCTCTGGGCAGCTTACACAACTGTGGACTCTGGTTCCCACGCAGATTCACTAAGCCCCCTGGCTCACCTGGGTCCATCTCCACCAAGGCCTTCCACGCCTCCATCCTGTGCAGATCCAGGCAGTGCAGGTCGCTGAGGGTGACCTGGCGGTTGCCGGCCTCAAACATGCCCCCGTAGACGTAGAGCACCCCGTGCTTCACGGCCAGCATGGCGTTGGAGCGTGGACACGGCCCAGGCACGGGGCTGCCGGCCTCCTCGGAGCTGTCTTCATCCTCAGACTGGGGCTGCCCCACCGAGCCTGGGGCGGCGAGCACCTGCTTAATGGTGACCATGGTCCCATCCTCAGCCACCACCTCCTTGACTACCTCCACGGGCTCTTGGGCGCTGGCTCTCCCACACTCCTGCTTGCTGCCACCTTCGGGCTCCTCTTTTCTGCCTCGCCTGCGTTTTTTCTTCTCAGACTTGGGTCCCTATTAACAGACCGAGGGAGCAGAGAGGCAGCAGCTTCAGCCAGGCAGGGGTTGGTCCTGCTACACCCACTAGGCCAAGCAAAGGTTTGCAGGAACCGCCCACAAGCATGGAGAGTAGGTGACCCAGGAGGACACCGCCCCTGACCACTCTGGATGCAGGCACTCAAGGCCGCAGGGACATGCTCCCGTCTCCCACTGGCCTCACCATCCACTATGGGGCTGGAGGAGGAAACCCCCCTTCACATGTCCTCACTGATGGGCGGCCCCACACCTCCACTGAGAGGTGGACAGGCTTACCAGACCCCAGACTCAGTGCACCGGCCCTCAGGATCTGACACTCACCCTGGGAAAACTCAATCCACCCACAGTACTGGCTCCCAGGAGGGCTAGGGAAGCCAGGCTGAGGGGCTTCCTCCCCTTTCCTAAGCAAGACGGATGGTCGGGCCCACAACCCTAGCAAATGAGCTGTAAATGAACTACAGATGGCGAGCCAGAGAAGGACCCTTCCTCACCAAATGTGTCTAAAGCAGAGCTCTCAGGTCAGGCTGCCTCCTGCAGGACACCTGTCCGTCCCCCTCTGTCCCACTTCCCTGGCTGTGTTGCAGGGGTCAGTTTGGACCTTTCCATCACAAAATGCTGCCAACTCATGAGACATTTGCCAGGTTACCTCCAAATTTTCCAAGGATCACTACCTCTAGATCAACCCAAAGTCAGCTTCACATTCTAGACTTCTAAGATCCACTTTGTATCTGGACTGTGCAACAATGAGTTTCAAAACGGAAAGCTCTGAGGTCCTCAGTAATCCTGGGGAATGTCAAGGGCCCTGGGATCACAGTCTGAGAACCGTGACACTAATTCTTCTACTGGGACCAACACGCTCTCTGAAAAGCCACATGGAAACCCGTGCAGACTCTGGAGAGACTCCTCCGAAAACTGGGAAACCAAAGCGGACTTTGGGTCCAGAAACAAACGCTTGTGTTTCCCCAATTTCCAGCCCAAGTGCCACCACACGTCAAGAGCAGCTCCAGGAGTTTGCTACCAATAGGGACCAGCCCTCCTTGGCCACAGCCCTTACTGGGTCCGGCTGACCTGGTCCACTCAGAGACCCTGAGGCCAACTGGGGGGCCCACTTCTGGGGCTGTCACCCACTGTCTGCCTGTGCTTGGCTCAGGTAGACAGTAAAGATGGTGCCGGGAAAGCAGGGACGCTCCAGCGCAGTAACACAAGCTGGTCTGCACCAGAACCTCCTGCAAACCCTTCTCACATAGAGGGCTGGGGAGGTCCGAGACACCTCGGACCAGGGCAAGTGGCTCCCGAGACAGAAGCACCACAGCATCCACGATGGACTGAGGGGACCGTGACCAAGGGCTCCCAAGCCCAGTTGCCCAGGACACAGGCAGAGATAGGAACCCCCACCCCTCCTGAGAGCTCATGTGCTTTGGGGCCCCGACACCTGAAGGTGCAGGAGGGAGGCAAGGAGGGCAGGGACCCGAGTTAGGGCTGTATACCAGGGCACATGCTACTCAGAGGCTGCCCTACCTTCAGCTGTCCGGCAAACCACCGGTTCCTGGTGGCATCATAGAAGTACAGATCGTTGAAGAACTCTCCCTCCAGGTTCTCCTCCTCTTCCTCGTCACAGACACCCCCGAAGAACAGGGTCTGGTGATTGGGGGCCATGGCCACAGAAAAGCCAGACCGTGGAGTGGGCTTGACCCCCGAAGGGTTAATCCGAGTCCACACCCACTTGTCTGTCAAAACAAGCAAATGAAATAAAAACAGAAGAACAGAGCCAGACCAGGACATGCCCAGGGCACCAGGTGCCCCTGGAAACGGGGTAAATGAAAACTGTCAGACTGCGGGCAAAAACTCAGCTCCCTCTGCGGCAAGACACCATTCAACACCCCATCGAGTTCCACCCTTCTCCTTAAGAGAGCTGGCAGTCAACAGCTTTCACACCCCCGGCACCTCTACCCATCGAGCCGCAGAGGAAAGGCAGGGATGAGGCGGAAGCGGCGCAGATACTAGGCTGGCATGGCAGAAGGGCTTACCGGGGAGGCCGTGCTGCACGGGGACCCTCCGTCCAGGGTTGCGTGGCCTACCAGCCCCGCTGAGGCCCGCAGTGTGGCCAGCTCTACTTTAGGAGGGCTCCGCTTCACACTCTTTCTTGGCACACGCCTATGCGAAGTGCCAACCCTCAAACGTAGCCCAATGTGAGGTGCAGGAAATGTCTTCCCACCACTTCTAAAAGAAAGTATGGCCATTTTTTTTTCCCCTCTAATGAACATTAAAAAAAAAACAGAAGCAGCAAAGGGCCGTATTCTTTGTGGTGCTAGGCATCACCCATCCATGCCCAGTGCAGGTGTGGCTCTGGGGCCACCCACCTCATTCCCGCCTGTGTTAAGAACAGGGAAGACCACCAGAATTCGCCACAGTCAGGCCAGGACCCTCTCGTTACAGAAACCCACACACACAATGTGCACTGCTCCCCCAACACCACTCTCCTCCTGGGGGCTGAGGAGCTGGGCACACTGGCTCGGGCCGCCCTGACTAGAACAAAGTCCAGCATCCAGGTTCAAGTTCACTGTGGTGTGAGCTGGGAAAGCGACTGAAAGAACAAGTCCTCATCAGCCAGGGGTACAGTAAAGCAGGGCCATGGGAGAGGCACTTGGGCCTTTTGACAGGCAAGTGGGTGTGGACTCAGCCTAACCCTTCGGGTACTTCTGAGGCCTCAGCCTGAGGAATTTTAGTGCAAGAAGGGGGTACACTTTGCACAACAGTCCCGTCTCCCAGGGAGGGTGGAGAACTTGTCGTGGGTCACAAAGGCAGACCTGTCCTAGGCACTAGGTCTCCTGGGTCTAGCCCAGCCCTATGGTCCCGGCCCACAGCCTCCCATGAGAGGGCCATCCCCCAGCTTCCTAAGGGCACTGGGGACGCTAAGCTCCATGGCAATCACTCTCAACTCATGCCTTCTGGCATCACTCCCTTGCTCTGGAGCAGGAACAAATGCCATTTCTCCCTTTATTTAGTTGTTTATTTTTGAGTTGTTTAAGGTCTCACTTTCTCATACAGGCTGGAGTGCAGTAGCACAATCTCAGTTCACTGCAGCCTCCATCTCCCAGGCTCAAGCAATCCTCCTTCCTCAGCCTCCTGAATACCTGGAACTATAGGCACATGCCAGCACACCTGGCTATTTTTTTTTTTTTTTTTTTTTTTTTAAAAAGAGATGTTTTCTCACTACGTTGCTCAGGCTGGCCTCAAACTCTTGGCCTCACGCAATCCTCCTACCTGAGGCTCCCAAAGATTACAGGTGTGAGCCACTGCACCCAGTCAGTAATAAACACAATTATTTTTTTCAAAGTCAAGAAACTGGTGATTGAAAAGTAGCAGCCCACTCCCATCCCCCTCTTGCTCCACACGGGTGGGGCTTCTCCCCCACCTTCAGAGGTCTGTGAGAACACACGGAAGCAGCCAGTGGCAGGAAATGCGGTCACCAGTTCATCGCAGTGCATGAACCCACACCAAGGAATACAGAGCGTGTCACACGTGGAAGGTGGTGAGAGTAGCTGACACGTCCTGGGCCCTGCCGGTGCCAGAGCCATGCAAAGGGCTGTCCCTTGAGTCACCCCATGTCATCCTTTTAAAAAGTCCCAGATAACGATTAACATTTCCCTGTGCTTTAATATGAAAATTTTGATTCTTAGACCCAAGTTTAGCTAAAAGCTCTTAGAAATCCAGGCATTCAACAGCACCCTGAATTCAGTAACTCCCACTGCACAGAGGACACAGCTGTCCTCGAAGGCTGTCACCGTGATGGCCAACAGCAGTCTCGGTGACCATTTCCGAAGGTCTGTGGATAAGCAATGCTGGCCCCTGGCTGGGCAGCCCCACACCCAGCCTACTCAGCTGCTGCCCACAATCACCCAAGAGCGAGCCATCACCACAGTGCCAGGAAGCCCCTGTGGCTCGTACTCAAGGCCCAGGATGGCTCTTCTGGAGAGCTTGAGACTCTTGTGGGGCCTGTCAGGAGCTGCTGAGTAACACCACGCTCACTGCTCCACAGAGGGCTGTCCACAGGGTATCAGCGCCCATGCAGCTGAGTTAGCCTGTCATCAACGCTCCCAGAGGTGACCGCCCAGGAGGAGTTCCCGTGTCTGCAGACACCAGGACTAAGGAGCCTGTCCCGCCCACCTCACCCCCAAAGGGACCATCTTGGCGGGCCCTCCGCTCCAGGCAGGGTGCAGGGGCTCTGCGCCAGCCCCACATCCATGGGTGTCTCGCTATGTTGAGGGTTGGGCTCCACTTCCCACCACAGGAGGACCAGCCAGCCCCCTGCCCTGGAGGCACGGTGCCCCTACCTTCTCTCCCGTCCTCTGGCTTCAGCAGGAACATGTCTGAGTGCCGCATGCCTTTGTCCACGTCCTTCTTGACTCTCTGCAAAGGAAAGGAACTATGTGAGAACCAGGGGCATCTACAGTGGCTGCTTACAGCCCCTCACGGTGTGGGCGCATTGCAGACAGAAGGGACTGGAGGCCTTTCCTGCAGACCACCCTAAAGCTCCAAAGTGGGCCTGCAGTGTGCTCAGTGCCGGTGCCACCCTAAGAATGGGTCCATCTGAAGGGGCCACCTTTCCAATGGCCGCGATCACAGTACACTAGCGTTCTCATCAGAGCGGCACAGCTTCCATGGCAGCCCTGGCGCCTCTAATACATTACACGGCCACTCTTCATTCCCGGTTCCGGTGGAGTCTCAGTTACCACCACCTTTCAAATAACATGATTCAGGCTTCGGAGCAGAAATCAAGTTACTACTGTGTGCAGAAGGCAGCCACTGCCCACTGAAAGACTTCTCTAAGCTTCGAAAACAACAAAGTCCATGTCCCTCCATGTCCCTTCACCCTTAGTCTTCTGCCTCAAGTGAGCCTCAGCACCCTAGTCCGACCAGGCACACCATTCCATAGCACCCGTGCCCTATGTCCTGGCGCCAGAACCCTTACCTGGGACCTAAGGCGGTGAGGGAGACACCCAGCAAATCACGTACCCTGGGTGGAAGGACCCAGTCTGTTTCCATCTCATCTTTGTATTTGTCTGCACTTCAATTCTCTATTTTTTAAAAACAAGAATCTATAAAAGTTTTACTACCTAAGGATTTTCACTCAAAGAAAAATGCATAGTAACATCAAGCTTGCAGGATGGTGAGTTAACAGATACATTTTCTCTTACTGGTAACTTACCCAGCTTCAGTAACATTTCTGAATGAAGCATCCAGTTACTATGGCACATTTTAAGATTGGTCCAGCAGTGTTTCCTCTAATTTTAATTCCTCCGCTTCATTTGAAGTATTAGCAATAGCTTCATTACATGAATTGTCTAGAATGTCCTAGTTTAATCCATCTGACTCCTCCTTTTGATCCTCAGCAGTATTAAGCTCTTCAACTGTCCATGCCCTGTGTTCATTAACGTACATTTCCTAGGGACTAGTACTCGCAGCGCTGCCTGCCTTCTTTCCAAGGCTGCTTCTTTACTTCTCTCAATTCTTTGTTGTTGCTCTTCTGTTAGACTTTTACTTGACTCAGAAGCAAACACCTCCGTTTCAGATGAGTTTGTCAGTAAGGGATCTCATTCAGTAGCAGTTACATTATGTTCATTATTTTCCACAACTTCATCATTACTGCTAACAAAATCTTCATGTAAAATAGGAAGATCAAGTCAAATTTGTTTTCAACAGGTCTGAACTTCCTTTTTACTTCCCAGGTATTCAACTCTGTCAATAAAATCTTCAAACTGCAGTTTAGGGAATAGTCTGTGTGCCCAGCGTTCCGTATGTCTGATTAGCATCTTCAAGTCTTCAGCCTCGGGACCTTTAACCTTTGAATTCTGCCTTCTCAAATACATGCCTTAAGGCTGGAAGTCCTCTTTCTGAAATTCATCTCTGAGCATCCAGCTTGGGTGTCTTTCAGCTGTTCTCTCTGGAGGTGCAGGTACAGGCGCTCTACTTCCTGACTTCATCAGGCTCAGCTCCTTCACCATCTCGTCTCTCTGGAGAGGCTGGAGGTGGGAAAGGAGGAAAACTTTCATCTTCTACATGCTTATAATCTGCTACGTCAATCATGTCACTCTCCTCTGGTTCTAGCATCTTTTCCTCTCATGCAGAAAGCCTAATTCTCTATTTTTTAATACACTATTTTAGAAGTTTCATGTTTACAGAAAATTGAGAAGATAGTACCAAGAGCTCCCACAGGTCTACATCAGTGTCCCCCTGGCACCTTCCTCGCCTTGGTGCCCTCGTGATGGCTCAGGAACCGGCACTGACCCGTTCCCGTGACCGCCGCCCTCGCTTCATTCAGAGCCCCCAGTGCTCCTCAGATCCTCCTGGCCCGTGATCCCACACAGGTTCCCACAGGCCGTTTCGTCCTCTCACCTCCTCAGGTTCCTCTGGGCCGTGAGCTTCTCCAGCTCTCCTTTTTCCTGAGGACCATGATAGCTGTGTGGACAGCTCGGGTGTTATAGAATGCTCCTCTACTGGGACTGTCTGCTCTCTTTCTCATGATTAGACTGGGGTTATGAATCATCAGGACAACCCCAGGGGTGAAGTGCCCATCTCATCAAGTCCCATCAAGGGTCCACACCATCAACAGGACTCATCGCAGTGGACACTGACCTTGACCATCTGGCTGAGGTTGTGTCTGACAGTTTCTCTTGGGCTATGCTCTGTGGTCTCACAGATACTGACACAGGCTTTGGTCACGCTTCTGTGGTCGCAAGGGTATTGACAGACTTCGGATACGCTCTACGTTTCGTGGATACTGACAGACTTCAGCCATACTCTGCGGTCCCCTGGGTACTGATGTAGACTTCTGGTATGTTCTATGCCTTGTGAATACTGACATAGACTTCAGTACGCTCTATGTATCCTGAATATTGACATAGACTTCAGGTACGCCTGGCCTTATTGATATTGATGTAGACTTCTGGTTTGCTCTACGTCTCAGACACTGACACAGACTTTGGGTACACACTGTGCTCTTGTGGATATTGATGCAGACTTTGGGTATGCTCCATGTCTCACGGATATTGGCGCAGACTTCAGGTGCACTCTATGTCTGATAGATACCGACTAAGACTTCCGGTACACTCTGTCTCGTAGATACTGACATACACTTTGGGTACACGCTATGGTCTTGTGGATATTGATGTAGACTGGGTAGGCTCCATGTCTCGTGAATACTGACCAAGACTTCAGGTACACTCTGTCTCACAGATATTGACACAGACTTCTGGTACACTCTGTCTCGTGGTATTGACAGAGACTTTGGGTACACGCTGTGGTCTCGTGGATACTGATGCAGACTTTGGGTACACTCCTCGTCTCATGGTTACTGACAGAGAGGAGAGATCGGCTATGCTCTGTCATCACCCATCTTTGTTGCTCGGGTTGTTCAGTAATACAGAGCTGCCACTCGGAGCCTTTAGAGCTGCTCCTGGGTCCCTGTGACGTGCACCTTCTTTGTGGGTTTAAGCACTTCCTTAGGCTCTAGCACCATAAGATGCTCAACTCTTCCTGTATACCCTCTGCTCAGCCCTCAATTAGCCGTTTCTCCAGGGAGTCCTGGTTCCCTTTGATGGAGAATACCATTGAAAACCGACATTTGTTGTAATCCCAGCACTGTGAGAGGCCAAGGTGGGCAGACTGCTTGAGTTCAGGAGTTCAAGACCGGCCTGGGCAATGGCAAAAACCCATCTTTACCAAAAACTATGAAAATCAGCCAGGCATGGTGGCATGCAACTGCAGTCCCAGCTACTCCCAAGGCTGAGGTGGGAGGACCACTCGAGCCTGAAAGGCAGAGGCTACAGTGAGCGAGGACTGTGCCACTGTACTCCAGCCTGGATGACAGAGCGAGACCTTGTCTCAAAAACTTTAAAAACTGAAGAAACAGACCAAGATTTGGACACTGGATGTGTACAATGCTGCTGGGGAGTACTGTGTCTAGGTCCTCCCATCTGGTAGAGCAAGGAAATATTTGTTTACAGTTCTTCTTATAGCTAGTAGGTACTATATTTACTATAATGGATGAAAAACACTCTCCTTTTGAAACATGAAAATGATCCACTGTCCACAAAGACTTTGGATTTCCACCTGGGCCTGAGTGTCCTAAAACTAAGACAGCTCCACGTTAGCCACACACAGTGTGACCTGCATCTCACCAAGTGAAAACTGGGTGTGGGTCTCTTATTCACCTGGAAACATCTGTGCAATTCAAGTGATGCACTTTCTAAACATTACAGACAGCGATTGAGACTAGTCTCTTTCTGTAGCAGGTTGATAGAAAATGGCTGTCATTTCTGTGCCTGCTTTTCCAAACCTGAAGGCCTAGTATTATTGGGAACTGAACTGACACCCAGAGACTTTATCGGCTGGGGGGACAAGGAAGGAATTCAAGGACATCTCCGTGTGTCATGAGACACTTAAATCACTGCTCAGCTTCAGCAGGTCTGTCTCCTTGCACTAACCTGCACCTGTCTACGTTAACTGTCTCGTTTTGCTGACAGCAACATTTTCTTAGAACTAACAGGCTATGGAGGAATCTTCCCCCCCCCCCCCCCGAGAGTCTTGCTCTGTTGCCAGGATGGAGCACAGTGGCACAATCTTGGCTCACTGCAAGCTCTGCCTCCTGGGTTCAAGCGATTCTCCCGCCTCAGCCTCCCGAGCAGCTGGGACCACAGGCACGTGCCACCACGCCCGGCTAATTTTTTTGTATTTTTAGTAGAGACGGGGTTTCACCACGTTGGCCAGGATGGTCTCGATCTCTTGACCTCATGATCCGCCCACCTTGGCCTCCCAAAGTGCTAGGATTACAGGTATGAGCCACCATGCCCGGCCTTTGGGGGAATCTTTCATGCTACCGTATTTAAATACTTTCCCTCCAGACCATGCAAGCCAGAGAACTGGAGCCTGTCACAAGGTCTGCTCTGCTCACACGTGTCCACAGGTTCCTTCTACAAGTGTCTTCCCAGCACATGGCTGGCCGGCCACAGCCTGCAACAGGGCCATGGGTCGACCTCCCCAACAACCTCTAACTCCTTCTTTTACAGCAGTTTCTTCTCTTGGGAGTGTTGTGGTTTTTCCCAAAATCCAACTTACCTGTCTTCAAAGAAAATGACACACAGCAGCCTTGTTGCCCTGTCTGTCTGGATCAGCTGTGCTCAAGCTCTGTCTAGTAATGTACATCAAACCAGCTTTACATTCATGCAGTCTTTCCACAAAAACCGATTAGACTATATTAAAGAAGTCAACAGAATCTGAATGAATTCTTGGAGATGTCAAACTTCTGTCTAGGGAATAAAAGGGACCTCAGGATCAGTGCCGTTTTAGGGACGAGCCCTTCACATGCAGCTCGGGAAGGGTGGTGTTAATGCCGCCCTAACAGTAACACAGGCAGAGGCGCTACCGAGAAGCCTCTCCTCTAATCAGACTTCACTCTTCTACACTATTGCTGGACTTCAAAGACATCTGAGAGAGGCGTCAAGCGTCAACAATGAGTGTCAATGCAACAGGGATGTCTCTGGAATTACTTAGCATCCAGCTGAGGCACCAAAGCTCAGGACAGCTGAGCCTGAAAGTTTGGAAGGGCACTGGCCACACAAGCCACATCTCGACGGGCTCCACCTGCTGCAGAATGATGTAGCACAGGCCACCCAGCTTAGCCTGCAACCACGTCCCCGACGGGCCACCCACCTACCGCAGAATGTTGTACAGGCCACCCAGCTTAGCCTGCAACCACGTCCCCGACGGGCCACCCACCTACCGCAGAATGTTGTACAGGCCACCCAGCTTAGCCTGCAACCACGTCCCCGACGGGCCACCCACCTCCCGCAGCATGTTGTACAGGCCACCCAGCTTAGCCTGCAACCACGTCCCCGACGGGCCACCCACCTCCCGCAGCATGTTGTACAGGCCACCCAGCTTAGCCTGCAACCACGTCCCTGACGGGCCACCCACCTACCGCAGAATGTTGTACAGGCCACGTAGCTTAGCCTGCAACCACGTCCCCGACGGGCCACCCACCTCCCGCAGAAT
>PVKV010018945.1:0-43428 GCA_004027835.1 Alouatta palliata
TTTTTTTTTTTTTTTTTTTTTTTTTGGAGACAGAGTCTTGCTCTGTCACCCAGGCTAGAGTGCAGTGGCACAATCTCAGCTCACTGCAACCCCTACCTCCCAGGTTCAAGCAATTTTGCTGCCTCAGCCTCCTGAGTAGCTGGGACTACAGGCACATGCCACTATGCCCAGCTGATGTTTTGTATTTTTTAGTAGAGGCGGGGTTTCACCGTGTTGATCAGGCTTATCTCGAACTCCTGACCTCAGGTGATCCAGTCACCTAGGCCTCCCAAAGTGCTAGGATTACAGGCGTGAGCCACAGTGCCTGGCCTCTTTCTGTGTTATCTTAGGTACACTACTGAGTCTCTCTAAGCCTTTTCTTCTGCAAAATAAAAAAAATAAAGATTTGTCGAAAGAAGGAGTTGCTGTGAGAATAAGCCACATAAAAGACTCTGGTGCACTGTAGGGTGATGAATGACTGTTACTCTTCTCCTCTTATCTTTTCCCTCCACTTCCAGCTGCCGAATCCTCTAAGTTGTATTTCCTTTGCTGGAGATAAAATGATCTACACATTTTTGTACTATATGGCAGGTCTACCTGGCAGTGGGGAAATGGATGGATGAATGGATGTCTTCCTTTGATTCCATTATAAACCAGTCAGTCTAAGTAGTAATTTAAGAATTCAGAGAGGCCTGAAATCCTTTCTCACTTTTTCAAATCTATAAAAATTAGAAACTGAGCCAAATGTGGTGGCTCATACCTGTAATCACAGCAACATGTGAGGCTGAGGCGGGAAGGTCACTGGAGCCACTGGAGCCCATGAGTTTGAGGCTACAGTGAGCTATGATCACGCCACTGCCCTCCAACCTGAATGACAGAGAGAGAGAGACAGAGAGAGAGAGAGAGAGAGAGAGAGAGAGAGAGAATCAACACCTCATCTCTAACAATAAAAATTTAAAAATTATATGATTGTGGGAATTAAATTTTTTTAAATAAAATAAAAAATAACTTAATTAATTAAAAAATTAGACACTCCGACATAGCCTACACTGCTTGTATTTCTGCTTTGTTATTTTCTTTAAAGTTATTATGAAATCAAACTTAAAAAAAAATTATTAGAGAACTTTCTCCCCCTGCTGGCCATAATACAACATAGCAATACTATATTGAACAGCATTACTAAACGTTAAACTGAAAATAAACTCGGAATAATTAATCTCGCAAACTGCCTACCCACAGCCCAGCTCTGGCCTGAAGACAGCTGTGTTTGGTATACACCAGAGCTAAAGTACTTTTTAAAAAAACTTTTGAGTGAATTGCCAACATCTGACATGCATATTTCTGTGTTTCCTCAAAAAAGTAGACGTTGGGTCTGCCCTCTGATCTGTGTTTCCTGATTCGCTGGATGGGGCTTTAACTCTCCATTCAGCCTCAGTCCCCACTCAATTCACTTCATCTGCTTATGTCATCTGCCCGACTCTTGCTGCTCTTAAGTTTGCAACCTCAGGCTCTCTCAATTTACCAGTGAGTAAACTGAAGCCCAAACTTGCTGACAATCACATTGCCTATAGTAGGAGCAAAGCAGATAATGAAATTTAGGCCTCCTAAATTCCATTCAACAGATAGTTATTGATTTCACTCATCTGTTTAACAAATATTTTGGTGCCGACTGTGACTAGGCACATAGCAAATGTCAAAAAGACAGAGTCTGCAAGATTAAAATGGTCTTTGTCTTCAGAGCTTACAGTCAGTGCAAAGAGCGGATGGGATGAAAGTGATAAAAGAAGGGACAAGGGAACTATGGCTATGCTGCAGCACAGTTCCTGCTCTCGCCTCAGCACCTGGTTCAAGTTCATCATCATCATTGTGAATACAGGTATTACTAAGATTTGCTAAACAATATCCTCAAACCCTAGGGCCCACATTGATTCAACATCCACTGAACACAAGTGCTAAACATTGGAGAAAGAGAGGAAATGCTGCATTTACCTCATGACTTCTTCCAAGCATGCCCTCTAAAATAGTCACTCATTCATCTCCCTGTTCATCCTGCCTTCGGAATTACCAACTGTAAGCAATGTGCTAGGCTAAGAGGGACTCAAGATCAGTTACATTCACAGGAGCATGCAGTCGTTGCTGGGCAAGTCACATCTCCGCAGAAATAGGAATCAGACAGACGCTTACATAATGGAGATATGGGATCAAAGCTAAACTGAAAGAAGAGAAGAAACTAATCAGGACGCCATGGCCGAACACCCAAGACACCATGATTGGGAAATAGTACAAGACAAAGGGATTACTTTTGTGTCTGACTCATAAAAATTACTCAAACTGAGTACTTTGAAATCTGGGCTCTTTGGTAAAATGGCTGATTCTAGATCTGAGGTAGAAAAGGTATGAGGTGAGCCTGAGACATTCTTTTGGGCCAGAGAGCAAGGGAATATTCTGACTAATGTGGTGACGTCAAAAAGATTCAAGAATCTTGAAGATAATTGATCACTTTAACTGACTTAAGCAAAATCCATGAATCCATAGTGATGACAGAAAAACAGAGCATGAGAGAGCATGTGTACAGGGAGAAAGCCTGTTCGTACAGAAAGATGCCAGGTCATGAATGTATTTAATAGAAGGAATGATAGAGTTAAAAAAAAATCACCATTTTTGCAATCCCAGGTGTACTAGATTCAGACAGCAATCATTAATGGATGCCAAAAACACCGAGTAAAATGTTATAGATGCTTTCAAAGAATCACCCCACAGATGACACTGGAGAGATTTGCCAGTTGTCACTCTTCAACCAAGTGTCATCACTGATAGTGGATAACCTGACATGAGGCATTGACACAACTCCCATAATTACCTTTGCACACGAACACTGAATCAAGGCATTAGATCCAGCTTCTACTTTACAAAAAAGAGATGAATCGGGAGGGATCCAAGACGGCCGATTAGGAGCACCTCAGGATTGCAGCTCCCAGCGAAAGCACGGAGGGAGAGTGTACGCCACATTTCCAGATGGATTTTTATTGCCCACAGACCAGGAGATTCCCAGGCGGAGGAGCCCCACGGGTCGCCAGCGCACCTGGTTTGGCCGGCACGGCTGTTTGGCCGGTGTGGCTGTTTTGGCTGGCGCGGCTCTTTTGCTGGTGCCCTGGCGCGGCGGTTCTCCATACACGGGTCCAGGCACTGTTTTAGCTGGCGATTGGAGCTCCTGGCAGACAGAGTCACCCATTCAACTGATTAAAAAATGGGACTGAAACAGGGAGCCAGGCCAGGAGATTCCTGGCCGTGAATCTCAGCACGGCTGTTTCAGCCGGCGCAGTGGGTCACCGCACGGGAAATCACACAGATCCCGATGCCTTTTCAACAGGCAACTGGAACACCTGGGACACAGAGTCGACTGTTCAACCAAAAAAAAAAAAAAAAAAAAGGGCTCTGAGGCAGGGAGCCAGGTGATCAGGCTCGGCTGGTCCCACTTTCACAAAAAAACAGCAATCAGAAATGCTCTGGATTGAGAATTTCACAGCAAGCACAGCTGAACCCAAGATGGTCCAGCTCTGTGGGGGAGGGTCGTCTGCCATTACCGAGGCAGTCCACCACTACGGAGGTAGTTTGCCATTGCTGAAGCAGCCTGCCATTGCCGAGGCAGCCCTCCATTACAGAGACAGTCCGCCATTATAGAGGTGGGCTGCCATTGCCGAGGCAGTTCTAACTACACCCGTATAAATAGGACTGCAGGGAAGTTCACACAGCAGCTGGGCAGAGCCCACAGCAGCTCAGCAAAGCCTCTGCAGTCAGACAGTGACTAGGCTGCCTCCTCGCTGGGCAGGGAAGCCCTGAAAAAAGGCAGCAGCACAACAGAAACTCATAAATAAAGCCCTAACTCTCCGGGACAGAGCACCTGAGAAAAAATAAAATAAAAAAAGGAATTTATGAGTTCTGCTGCAGCAGACTTAAACGTACCTGCCCAGCAGCTCTGAATGAACAACGGAGCTCACAGCTCAGCACTTGAGCTCCTATAAAGGACAGACTGTCTCCTTAAGCAGCTCCCTGACCCCCCGTGTATCTAAAGAGTCACCTCATAAAGGAGAGCTCAGACTGACATCTGGCGGGCATCCTTCTGGGACAAAGGTAGCAGAAGACGAAACTGGCAGCAACCCTTACTGTTCTGCAGCTGCTGCAGGTGATCCCCAGCCAAGCAGGGCCTAGAGTGGACCTCAGCAGTCCTACACCAGAGGGGCCAGACTGTTAGAAGGAAAACTTAGAAACAGAAAGAAATAACTTCACCATCAACAAACTGGACATCCACTCAGAGACCCAGTCTGAAAGTCAACAACTACAAAGATGACACATGGATAAATCCACAAAGATGGCAAGAAACCAGCGAAAAAAGGTTGAAAACACCTGAAACCAGAACGCCTCTCCTACAAGGGATCACAACTCCTCACCAGCAAGGGAACAAGGCTGGATGGAGAATGAGTGTGATGAATTGACAGAATCAGGCTTCAGAAGATGGGTAATAAGAAACTTCTGTGAGCTAAAAGAACATGTTCTAACCCAATGCAAAGAAACTAAGAACCCTGAAAAAGATTTGATGAAATGCTAACAAGAATAAATAACTTAGAGAGGAATATAAGTGAATTGATGGAGCTGAAAAACACAACACGAGAACTTAGCAAAACATACCCAAGTTTCAACAGCCAAATTGACCAAGCAGAAGAAAGGATATCAGAGGTCAAAGATCAACCCAATGAAATAAAACAAGAAGGCAAAATTAGAAAAAAAAGGGTAAAAACAAATGAACAAAGGCTCCAAGAAATATGGGACTATACGAAAAGACCTAA
Organism: Alouatta palliata; assembly: GCA_004027835.1. NCBI lineage: Eukaryota > Metazoa > Chordata > Mammalia > Primates > Atelidae > Alouatta > Alouatta palliata. The sequence goes on from PVKV010018945.1 coordinate 4,824, forward strand.
TCTACATTTGATAGGTGTACCTGAATGTGACAGAGAGAATGAATCCAAGATGGAAAATACTCTTCAGGATATTATCCAGGAAAACTTCCCCAACCTAGCAAAGCAGGCCAATATTCAAGTCCAGGAAATACAGAGAACACCATAAAGATATTCCTCAAGAAGAGCAACGCCAAGGCACATAATCGTCAGATTCACCAGGGTTGAAATGAAGGAGAAAATGCTAAGGGAAGCCAGAGAGAAAGGTCAGGTTACCCACAAAGGGAAGCCCATCAGACTCACAGCAGATCTCTCAGCAGAAACCCTACAAGCCCGAAGAGAGTGGGGACCAATATTCAACATCCTTAAAGAAAAGAACTTCCAACCCAGAATTTCATATCCAGCCAAACTAAACTTCATAAGTGAAGGAAAAATAAAATCCTTTGCAAACAAGCAAGAACTCAGAGATTTCATCACCACCAGGCCTGCTTTACAAGAGCTCCTGAAAGAGGCACTAAACACAGAAAGGAACAACCAGTACCAGCCACTCCAAAAACATACCAAATGGTAAAGAGCATCAACACAATGAAGAAACTGCAACAACTAATGAGCAAAACAGCCAGCTAGCATCAAAATGGCAGGATTAAATTCACACATAACAATACTAACCTTAAATGTAAATGGGCTAAATGCCCCAATCAAAAGACACAGACTGGCAAATTGGATAAAAAGCCAAAACCCATCATCAGTGTGCTGTATCCAGAAAACCCATCTCACATGCAAGGATACACAAAGGCTCAAAATAAAGGGATGGAGGAAGATTTATCAAGCAAATGGAGAGCAAAAAAAAAGCAGGAGTTCCAATTCTCATCTCTGATAAAATAGACTTTAAGCCAAAAAAGATCAAAAGAGACAAAAAAAGGACATTACATAATGGTAAAAGGATCAATGCAGCAAGAAGAGCTAAAGATCCTAAATATATACACACCCAATACAGGAGCACCCATATACATAAGGCAAGTTCTTAATGACTTACAAAGAGACTTAGACTCCCACACAATAATAGTGGGAGACTTGAACACCCCATTGTCAATATTAGACAGATCAATGAGACAGAAAATTAACAAGGATATCCAGGACTTGAACTCAGACCTGGACCAAGCAAACCTAATAGACATTTACAGAACTCTCCACCCCAAATCCACAGAATATACATTCTTCTTAGCACCACATCACACCTACTCTAAAATTGACCACATAATTGGAAGTAAATCACTCCTCAGCAAATGGAAAAGAATGAAATCATAACAAACAGTCTCTCAGACCACAGTGCAATCAAGTTAGAACTCAGAATTCAGAAACTAAATCAGAACCGCACAGCTTCATGGAAACTGAACAACTGGCTCTTGAATGTTCACTGGAATAAGCAATGAAATGAAAGCAGGAATAAAGATGTTCTTCGAAACCAACTAGAATGAAGACACAACATACCAGAATCTCTGGGACACACTCAAAGCAGTCTCTAGAGGAAAATATATAGCAATACATGCCCACATGAGAAGCAAGGAGAGATCTAAAATCCACACTCTATCGTCAAAATTGAAAGAGCTAGAGGAGCAAGATCAAAAAAACTCAAAACCTAGCAGAAGACAAGAAATAACCAATATCAAAGCAGAATTGAAGGAGATAGAGACACAAAAATCCCTTTAAAAAATCAGTAAATCCAGGAGCTGGTTTTTCGAAAAGGTCAACAAAATAGACAGACCACTAGCCAGATTAATAAAAAAGAAAAGAGAGAATAATCAAATAGATGCAATAAAAAACGATAAAGGGTATCACCACAGATTCCACAGAAATACAAACCATCATCAGAGATTATTACAAACAACTCTATGCACATAAACCTGGAAGAAATAGTAAACCTGGAAGAAATGGATAAATTCCTGGACACTTGCATCCTCCCAAGACTAAACCAGGAAGAAGTCGAAACCCTGAATGGACCAATAACAAGGTCTGAAGTTGAGGCAGCAATTAAGAGCCTACCACCCGAAAAAAGCCCAGGGCCAGATGGGTTCACAGCCGAATTCTACCAGACATACAAAGAGGAGCTGGTACCATTCCTTCTGAAACTATTTCAAACAATCCAAAAAGAGGGAATCCTTCCCAAATCATTTTATGAGACCAACATCATCCTGATACCAAAACCCAGCAGAGACTCAGCAAGAAAAGAAAACTTCAGGCCAATATCCATGATGAACATAGATGCAAAAATCTTCAATCAAATACTGGCAAACTGATTGCAACAGCACATCAAAAAGCTTATCCACCATGATCAAGTAGGCTTCATCCCAGGGATGCAAGGCTGGTTCAACATACGCAAGTCTATAAACGTAATTCACCACATAAACATAACCAAAGACAAAAACCACATGATTATCTCAATTGATGTGAAGGCCTTGACAAAATTCAACAGCCCTTTATGCTAAAAACCCTCAATAAACTAGGTATTGACGGAACTTATCTCAAAATAATAAAAGCTGTCTATGACAAACCAACAGCGAATATCATACTGAATGGGCAAAAACTGGAAGCATTCCCTTTGAAACCTGGCACTAGACAAGGATGCCCTCTCTCACCACTCCTATTCAATATAGTACTGGAAGTTCTAGCCAGAGCAATCAGGCAAGAAAAAGAAATAAAGGGTATTCAATTAGGAAAGGAAGAAGTCAAATTGTCTCTATTTGCAGACGACATGATTGTATATCTAGAAGACCCCATTGTCGCAGCCCAAAATCTCCTGAAGCTGATAAGCGACTTCAGCAAAGTCTCAGGATACAAAATCAATGTGCAAAAATCACAAGCATTCCTATACACCAATAACAGACTTAAAGAGAGCCAAATCAAGAAGGAACTGCCATTCATAATTGCTACAAGGAGAATCAAATACCTAGGAATACAACTAACAAGGAACATAAAGGACCTCTTCAAGGAGAACTACAAACCATTGCTCAAGGAAATAAGAGAGGACACAAACAGATGGAGAAACATTCCATGTTCATGGATAGGAAGAATCAATATCATGAAAATGGCCATACTGCCCAGAGTAATTTACAGATTCAACACTAGCCCCATCAAGCTACCAATGACCACTGGAAAAAACCACCTTAAACTTCATATGGAACCAAAAGAGAGCCCGCATAGCCAAGTCAATTCTAAGCAAAAAGAACAAAGCTGGAGGCATCATACTACTGGACTTCAAACTATACTACAAGGCTACAGTAATCAAAACAGCATGGTACTGCTACCAAAACAGAGATATAGACCAATGGAACAGAACAGAGGCCTCGGAGGCAACACAACACATCTACAACATCTGATCTTTGACAAACCTGACAAAAACAAGCAATGGGGAAAGGAGTCCCTGTTTAACAAATGGTGGTGGGAAAACTGGCTAGCCATGTGCAGAAAGCAGAAACTGGACCCTTTCCTGACACCTTACACTAAAATTAACTCCAGATGGATTAAAGACTTAAAGTAAGACCTAACACCATAAAAACCCTAGAAGAAAATCTAGGCAAAACCATTCAGGACATAGGGTTAGGCAAGGACTTCATGACCAAAACACCAAAAGCATTGGCAACAAAAGCCAAAATAGACAAATGGGACCTAATCAAACTCCACAGTTTCTGCACAGCAAAAGAAACAGTCATTAGAGTGAATCGGCAACCAACAGAATGGGAAAAAATTTTTTGCAGTCTACCCATCTGACAAAGGGCTGATATCCAGAATCTACAAAGAACTGAAACAGATTTACAAGAAAAAAAACAAACAAGCCCATTCAAAAGTGGGCAAAGGATATGAACAGACACTTTACAAAAGAAGGCATACATGAGGCCAACAAACATACAAAAAAATGCTCATCATCACTGGTCATTAGAGAAATGCAAATCAAAACTACATTGAGATACCATATCACGCCAGTTAGAATGGCGATCATTAAAAAATCTGGAGACAACAGATGCTGGAGAGGATGTGGAGAAATAGGAACACTTTTACATTGTTGGTGGGAGTGTAAAGTAGTTCAACCATTGTGGAAGACAGTGTGGGCAACTCCTCTAGGACCTAGAAATAGAAATTCCATTTGACCCAGCAATCCCATCACTGGGTATATATCCAAAGGATTAGAAATCATTCTACTATAAGGACACATGTACACAGATGTTCATTGCAGCACTGTTTACAATAGCAAAGACCTGGAACCAACCCAAATGCCCATCGATGATAGACTGGACAGGGAAAATGTGACACATATACACCATGGAATACTATGCAGCCATCAAAAATGATGAGTTCATGTCCTTTGTAGGGACATGGTTGAACCCAGAAACCATCATTCTCAGCAAACTGACACAAGAACAGAAAATCCAACATCGCATGTTCTCACTCATAGGTGGGTGTTGAACAATGAGAACACATGGACACCAGGAGCGGAGCATCACACACTGCGGTCTATCAGAAAATAGGGGAGGGACAGCGGGGGGTAGAGAGGTGGGGAGAGATAGCATGGGGAGAAATGCCAGATATAGGTGATGGGGTGGAAGGCAGCAAATCACACACACTACCATGTGTTTACCTATGCAACAATCTTGCATGTTCTTCACATGTACCCCAAAACCTAAAATGCAATAAAAAATAAAATAAAATAAACATTTAAAAAATTGCCTTAAAAAAAAAAAAGAGATGAATCAATTAGGACAAACGAACAATCCGATAAATCCAGAATGCACAACATTCTAGCCTGAACTTGTGGCTCATGCCTGTGATCCCAGCACTTTGGGAAGCTGAGGTGGGTGGATCATTTGAGATCAGGAGTTCAAGATGGGCCTGGCCAACATGGTGAAACCCCATCTCTACTAAAAATACAAAAATTAGGCTGGGCACAGTGGCTCACGCCTGTAAGCCCAGCACTTTGGGAGGCTGAGGCGGGTGGATCATGAGGTCAAGAGATCAAGACCATCCTGGCCAACATGGTGAAACCTCATCTCTACTAAAAATACAAAAATTAGCCAGGTGTTTGGCACACACCTGTAGTCACAGCTACTTGGGAGGCTGAGGCAGAAGAATCGCTTGAACCCAGGAGGCAGAGGTTGCAGTGAGCCAAGACTGCGTGACTGTGCTCCAGCCTGGCAACAGAGCAAGACTCTGTCTCAAAAACAAACAAACAAACAAAATTAGCCAGGCTGTGGCACAGATGCTCGGGAGGCTGAGGCAGGAGAATCGCCTGAACCCAGAAAACAGAGGTTTCAGTGAGTCAAGATTGTGCCACTGCACTCCAGCCTGGGTGTCTGAATGAGACTCTGTCTCAAAAAAAATAGGGGATGGAGATGGGGGACTGTTCCTGTATTAAAAACAGTCAGAGACATGCCATAGCCAAACATAATGGGTAAATCTTAATTGGCTGGTGGAGTAGGGGGAAAATAGCTATAAATGACATTCTCGAAACAATTGGTAAGATTTGACTATGGACTGAAAACTGGATAAATTTTATAGAATTGTTAACTTTGCTAGATATTATAAGGTTTCACGGTTAGTTTAAAATGCCATTATTCTTATAGATGTATGCTTAAGTATTTTGGAGCAAAGTATGATTAACCACAAATGGCTCAATTAAAAACCTGCACATCAACTTATAAACCTAATGAGGCAAATGTCAGCTGGTCAATCTAGACAAAGGTTATGTGTGTATTCATTGTACTATATTTTTCTTGTTTGTATTTTTTAATTAAAAAAATCAAAGTATAAAAATTCTACATAAGAAAAAAAGTTGAGTTCTTTGGATTCTCCAGAGTCAATGAAGAAACGAACAACGAATAGAAGTAGATCTGATCACTTTTGGCAAGGCGTGGTGGCTCACAACTGTAATCCCAGCACTTTGGGAGGCCGAGGCGGGTGCATCTCCTGAGTTCAGGAGTTCAAGACCAGCCTGGCAAATGTGGTGAAATCCCTTCTCTAAAAATACAAAAATTAGTCGGGCATGGTGGTGCACGCCTGTAATTCCATCTACTCAGGAGGCTGGGGCAGGAGAATCGCTGGAACCTGGGAGGCAGAGGTTGCACTGAGCTGAGGTCGTGCCAGTGCACTCCAGCCTGGGCAACAGAGTGAGACTCCATCTCAAAATAAATAAATAAATAAATAAATAAAATGTTGACATAAAAATTAACATGAAATGGACCACTGATTTAATAAAAGCGAAAACTATAAAACTCCTAGAAGAAAACAAAGAAGAAAGTCTTTGAAACTTAGTGACAGGCAAAAATGTCTTAGGACACAAAAAGCACAAATCATGAAAGAAAGTATTGATAAGATGGACTTCAACAAAATCCAAAACGTTTGCTCTTCCTAACACCCTGTTAAAAAACTAAAAGGGTAAATCACAGACTGGGAGACTATATTGGTACTACAAACCTCTTAACAAAATATTGGTATTCATCCCTCTCACCTAGATTACTTCAACAGCCTCCTACCTGGTCTTCCAAATTCCCAAGCCAGCCCTGCAATCTCATCTTCATTCAACAGCCAGACTGATCTTTAAATTAGGTCATATTGTTTGCCTGCTTAAAATCCTCCCATGACCTCCTACAATATATGGAATTAAATCTACACTCCAATCTTTGGCAAAAAGCCTGTATGCCTATCCTTAGGGTTGCATTTTCTGTCTCTTCCCACCCACTCACACACTATGCTCTGGCCATAATAGCCACTTCCTATTTTGCTATTAAAAGTTTAACTTGCTGCTTCCTCTGCCAGACATTGTTTCTTTGCATGCCTAACATTCTCCTTGTCACAGCTCAAGTGACACCTCACTGAGGCATTCCCTGACATGACTCCTCCAGTCACTCTATCCCTGTACCATCTCTTTACTTACCTTGCCTGAACCTCACTTTAGTCTTCTTCTCTGGAAAAGATTAAATTCATAAGAGCAAAAGGAGCTGTTTTGTCCATTAGTACATGTCCAGTAATGCTTGGAACATAGTAGATGCTTCAAATTTTTAAATGACTCATGACATACCTACTATATGCCAGGCACTGTGCTGGGTAGTTACTGGCTGAATGGTTTAAATGTGTTGTTAAAAGCCCTTTTTTCATCCAATTACCCTGTTTTAGGAAAAAAAAAAAAAGTATTTTATATTCTTAGATCTATTTAAATAGCTGAATGCTTCTTAGTATTTTTTCAAGAGGCTAATTTACTTTCAAGTAAATTGCAAAATCTGAATTTCATCTTCATATAGGATCAGTGCTTTGGCCTAAATGAAAACATTCATGTTATTTTGAACAACTCACCCTCACAAGGATGACTAAAACAAAAGAAACAAAAAAATATGCTAGTGAAGATGTAAGGCAACTAGAACTCTCATACACTGCTAATAGTGTAACTACTTTGGAATAGTGTTTGTCAGTATCTGTATATACCCTATGACCTAGTAATGCATGCCTACATATATACCCAAAGGAAATGCATGCATCTGTTCACCAGAAGATATGGACAAAACATTCATGGCAGCCCTATTCATAATAGCCAGAAAGTAGAAACTATTCAGATGTCAAAAGTCCATCAACAAAATAGTTCTGTATACACACAAAGGAATACTCTACAGCAATGAGTATAAATGAACTACATATAACAACATGGATGTAGTTTATAGATTAAATGTTGAACAAAAAAGCCAGATGCCAAAGAATGCATATATGTTATACTTCAATTAAACATTTATAGGGGAAGGCAGGAAACTGAAAATGTGTTCTCACTGGTGTGTTCTGGTGGAGTGCTCCCCGAGAAATTTTCCACCTGATGTTCCTTGAAAGTTAGATCCTTGAATTATGAGGTGTTCATATTTTAGGACATAAGTTGGTCTACTACAATCACATTCTTTTGAAGTCACATGTTTTAAATAGTAAAAATTCATGTGAATTCCCTATTCTTCATCCACGCATACTGAACAGAAATATTTATTTCAAAAAATATTTGTGGAAACCTAATATTGAAGAAAAATGGGCTGTGATCATCCTATGGTTGCAGGTACTCCAGGCACACTGCCTCAGACTGGTTTTAAAAGAACTGGTAGAAAGTAGATTAGTAATGGTTAGATATCCTGGTGTATCTCAGATTCCAACTAACTGGCAATGTGACTGTGCACAAGTTCCCTAAACATTCTGCAGCTATGCCCTCATTCAAATTGTTAGGAACAAACCGTTTCTCTTCAAAGGGTTTCACCCCCCTTGTCCTTTGTTCTATTTTATAAGCAATCTTTCCTGCCTTTAACAGGCCCAGGCATGCCTCCAACCACCAAGCTTGTAGCCAACCCACACTGCCTTACTTTAAGTTGTTAAGTACAAACAATAAACTTCCTGGTTCACTGTCCTAAATGCTAAATCTAGCCAAACAAGCTCTAGATTGTTCGGTCTGACCCCAATTAACAGGAGGAGGACACAGAAATAGGGACAGCATTAAGAATTAAAACTCCCTGCTTTTCTTTATTCAGTGTGCTTCTGTGATCATGACTGACACAGGCAGCACCCTTCTGCAGAAGTAAATTGCCTTGCTGAGAAAACTTTTTGCCTGAGTGCTGGTTCTTCTTTGTGGCACCGAGCATTTGTTTCCAACAGTATAACAAAGATAACAATACCTATCTCACAAGGTGGCTTTGAGAGTTAAATAAGATGATGTAAGTTATTAATAAATACTCAATGTTCTTAACTTCTCCTTTCCCTACCATGTAAGGAGTATTGGGGTGGAAAAAAAAAAGTCAACAAGCTGTTTGCTGCAATATATATATTTTAATTCAAAGTGAATCAACAGTAAATACACCATAAATTCTTATTTTGACACTCACCAAAATAGTCACCTGGAAAACCCGCTTTTTGTGACAAAGTACAGAAGGCTTGGTCACATTTAAATCACTGAGAACTAGAGAGAAATACTATCGCAAACCGTAATAGACATTACATACATCCATAAAATTTTCCCAGTCCTTATTGTAATATTGCACAGTGCAATTGCTACATGGCAAACTAGTGTAGCATAGAAGTAAAAGCAAAAACAAACAAACGAAAGAAAGAAAGAAAGCCACAAGTCTAAAATTGTTAAACAATTAACAGTTCAAACTTAGTAATTAAATCTGTATCAATGGATTCATTAAAACAAATCTTTCTACACCTTGCAGTGTATGATTTAACTTTTACTTAACACAGACAAGTTTAAAATTAGCAGATTTTAAAAATGAAAATGTTTTGCTAATACAGTAACATATTTAATTAAACACCCTGGAGAAAAAAGAAACAACTAAATATCGGAATATTTGATTAAAAAAACACTTTGCAAATTAAAATAGTATGCAAATATGCAACTTAGAAATCATGCAGTGTTTTATTTAAGAAAGTATTAAAACAAAAGAAAACTTGTCAAAATGGTTTTTAAAAGGTATAAATCCAGATTACTTTGTCAATATGCTAAATTAAGAATTTAGCAGAATTTTGAAATTTATTTTAAAATACATTAAAATGCCCATGATTGCAATTAAAGAGCAGTGTACTTAACTGGGATACACCTTTATTAAACATTGATATTGCATTACGAAAATGTTGAAGTTTACCATTTATGTCAATTTACAAGACTGCTTTAAGTCTTGGAAATTAAAGACAAAAAATACAACATTTCAGGATAGTAAACATAGCCCTAAACAAAAAGAAAACTGTGTCGGTTTTGTACCTGGGTGTGATACAATCAATCCTTTGCACTTGGTATTTCTGAAACAAAGTGTTGCCAGCATTGATTCTTTCCTAAGAAGTGAGCAGATCCCAATAATCTGCTGGACCACATAAATAAAATTAGAAGGCTGTGGAGGCCAGCAAATTTACTTAAATAGTGACTCCATAAATGTGTCATCTGTAAATAATCTTTTAATCTTAGGCTACTCCTTTTTAAACATGTAATATATATATATATATATATATATATATACTTCTTTTTGTATAAAATGCATAGAATTAATTACTAAAAACACTGAAACTTGTGGGGAAAATTAAGTCCTTCATTTTCAGTGTGACTAAAAATGTACTGCTGGTTTTTACTTGATGATCTAACACTGTAATTTTTAAAATCAATTTCAGGCACATTTATTTCATTGATGATTATTAAATAAAACACTGCTTGTATTAATGGAATAAAGAAAACTTATCCATTATTAGCTTATTGTGAACGCTGTACTAGAGCTGTACTAGTGGTATACAATTCATTTATCAAAGAAACGCTGTAAATCCAAAACATCTAGAGAGTTTTACACTCAAATGCTTTGTACTGTTTATTCCAGTAAATGCTGTAAGATTATATTCCAGATTTTTAAGGAAAAAAGTTAAGTCAAGCCTGCAAGATACAGCTTTCTCAAGTGTCTAAATGCCAGTATGAAAATAAAAAATTAAGTTACGTTGATACATCCAAGTTTTTTTAATATGCAGTGATGAGCACAAACATTAATAGAGATAAAATACTGATGCAAGTAACACACCCCAAAATAACAAATGCAATTATTTTCCATCATTTACAATACAGTAGTTACAATGACACTCCAAACAGAAAAGCAGAGTAAAAAATCAAAACCCCAACTTCTATTCATGTAATTAGACTTATACAGAAATTAGAAGGCTAAATAACAACTAGTTAATCACCTAATTTCACAGCTATCTGAAGTGGCAATCGTTATATAGCAGCTTATCTATGATACATTCAAGATAAATGATACAATTTATTACTTGCCTGTAAGCTAAAACACAGCCTCAATTTAATACCTTTCCTTAAATTCCACCTCTACACTACAATATACTTGAGGTCTATGCAAAAAGTAGCTACCTTTTATATAGGAAATGGATGATTAAGTCTTTGGTGCTGTAAAAGCAACTTCATTTAAACAGACATAACCACTACTATCACCACCACCCAAAAAAGAAAATAGTTGGTGGGGGGGGGGAACTCAATACACTTCCTAGAAAAAAAAAAGCATGTAATTTCTGTCCCTGACGGAATGTATTAAATAAGCAAACATCACCAACAAGCAAAACAAGTACTTGCAATGTAAGAATACTTAAAAAAAAAAAACCCTCTCACATGCATAAATCAAAAATTGCACACAAAGAACTCACATCTTTTCAAGCTTCAATAGTAAATGTTCTGCTACTATTTATTAAATACTGCATGGTTTGCCCAAGCTAAGGTAAAACCACATCATGAATCAATGAGCATTTTGCATTTTCTTTTATTATCTACCCGAAGTCATGCCTACTGTACCTCTAAACATTTTATTAAGTCCAATTATACAGCAAACACTCTCAAAATAAACTTAGATTGTATTGCAGTTTCACTAATAGTATATAAAATGCTGTGCTGTGACAGTTATCAACTATCCATTAGATACTGAATCAATTTTTCTTAAGCACTACTAACTGCTTGCTTTTCTTGAAGCTAGATCATTCTGAAAAATCAGACAGCAGAATTCAGCTATAGCAAACATGCTGCCCTCTTAATAAGGAAAAAACAGCTACTACCTGAAATCATACCACACAAAACCAAAAATGAACATTATACTATCAAAAGGAAACTAAAAAGTAGGTCTGAATTTTAAGTGCTGCAGTCCTCAACATTTATATATAGGTAATAACATTAACAACCTCAAATATTTAAGGCACTATGTGTGGGAACGGTTTACAATGCAGCTGAGATTATTAGAACAACATTTAAGAGCAAAGTCTAGGCAACATTTTGCCCATGCAAAAGACACATGCAAATGTAAAGAACAATAGCTCAATTTCTTAGGTAAGTGACCCAACATTTATACACTAAGACACGGATAATACAATTCACTTGTATGCTGTAATTCTGACATATGTGCATCTGTTGCTCTAAGTCTGTACACAGAATGGCTTCCCAAATGTGGACGTGTCTTGCACTAGTTAGAAGGCAATTTATAAAAAATAGCAGGAGCAAAACTGGACTTCTGCTCCCATAAGTCACCTGTCTAGAGTTACTACATAAGAAGATAACATGACCAAAGACAAGTTATACCAAATGTGCAAAACACATCAAAAGTGAGTTTTTAAAGCTCAAAGTTGTTTAAATTGCACCCAAGTCTACATGATTCAAAAATAATTTTCTTGTGCCATGGCTAATATTTATTAAATACCATGTTTTTATTTTTAATCAAATGTTTGTATCATTGAGCTTCCCCAATATACTGTTTTTCACATATATGGATACTGGCTGAGTTTTGTTGGACTCAATGGAAATCCAGTATATGCAGGTGATGCTGCAATGTAAGAATGTGGTGGGAAGATTGGTTTGTACTGAGTCTGATGAATGGTTGGGGATGGTAACAGACGGGGATTTAAGCCCACTGGGACTTGGTGAACTATGCCACTGGGATGGGAGATACTGTATGTTGGATGCTGTAACATAGGTCTTGAGGTACACGGAGAGGCTAAGAGGTGGGCCACTGGTGCAGCACTACTGAGGGTGGCTGACGATGGGTATGGAAGTAGAGTAGGCTGTCCTCCAAGGTGTGTATTTCCAGCCAGGTGGGCATGCACTGCTGTGTGATTGGGACTTCCATGAGAAAGAGTGAATGGATTACTGGTAACACTAGTAGGGATATAAGCCTGCTGTCTTCGATGCCCAAAGTTTCCATTCCACTCTTGATGCCCAGATCCAAAGTGCTGAACCTATCCACAAAGAAAAAAAAATGACTGAATAACATATTTTATAAGATAAAAGGAAAGGAAGAAAGGGAAATTACAATATACTCTTTGTGACTGATAACTCATAGTGGATCTCTAAGAACTAACTTTGAATAGAGAAGAGAATATACCAATTCCATATATATTAATATTAACATTTTAGTATTTATTACTATATATTATTATAAACACTGCTATTACTGATGCTACTACTACCTATTACTATCCCCATCACTACTAATAGCTACCGTCTGTGGACCACTTATTATATGTAAAGCTAACATTTACATACACAATGTTATTTACTTCTAAAGCAACCCATGATTTGGACCACTATTCCCATTAACTGTGGTTCAAATAAGATTTGTTGAAGAGACCTGGCCAAGGTGATATATATACATATACAGTACATGGCAAAAACAAGATTTGAATCCCAGTCTGACTCCAGTGTCTGTGACCTTTTCTTTTCCTAAGTGAAACACAGCTACCAAACACAGTGTTGAATAAAATGGAAAGTATTCAGGAAGGTTACTTGATGTTCTGAGATAACAGACACACTCTATTAATATTATCTAAGAAAACCTAAGGACTTAATCTTTCTGAAGAAGGCTACAAGTTCTATGGACAATTTGCTTAATTATCCTATTATTAAGCCAGTTACTCTTGAGCCACTTCGGATAATGAGAAGGGAAAATGTCATTAAGACTACTCCAGTTTCAAAAGCTTTCTCCTCCGTGTGAAGAACAACTGCTAAATTTGAATCCCAATGATGCCTACAAATCCACAAATGAATATACCTGACTGAAGTTCAAATGCTGCTGCTGGAATGCTGATGTCAATTTTTGGTGACGAGTGCCCACTGTGGAAGGCTGGTTTAATCTTCCAGGGGCTGATCGCCCTTTTATTAATGGCTGGCATATATAATCTGGTAACAAATAAAATATTAAAGAGTGTATGCTTTTTCCTTTTCAAATAAAAAATAAGCAAAGCCTTTAGATATTTTACACAATAGTGATTTGAGAACCTTAAAATTAAATAAAATGAAAAGAAAGGTCATGGTTTCCAAGCACTGGATAATATTACAAGATTTCCTCTGTACGATACATAAGGCAGGGTCAAGTCAAAATTCAGAGGTGACTTTTGGCAACTCCATTCTCTGATGTTCCTAAATTAAGACCATATTTAAAGGACAACCAGAGAAACAGGGGAATTCAACTTACCTGTGTTTGCCATATGCTCATCGGCATTTAAGCCATTCTCTAGTTCCACTGGTGGCACCACAACAGAACAGACAGCTGATTTGGTTTCTGTGTCAGCAGAGGTTACCAGTTCTGTGTTTTCACGAGTGTCCTCCACAAAAGTGCTCTCTGCAAATGGACTGTCATGCCCAGAAGAGTCGGATGTTGGAGAGCCATCCACTGTATCACAACCACTTTCTTGTTCTTCATCTGACATACTACAAAAAACAAGCATTTTAATGAGTGATTTTTTTCCAACATTAAATCTAATGCAGGCCCAGTGAACTGATGAGAATGTTATTCAGTTATTTTATATATAATTATACCTTTTTCCTTGTCCAATAGCATTTTTTCATAAAATTTCTAGACCCTTAAATTAATTCTCTGTTCTAACTGCTAAACCTAATTCTGTCCCGCTTCAGGAACATCATTTTGGCACTTTTTTTCTTCTTTCCCTTCTCATTTGATCCTTAGTAGCAGCTCATAAAATTCCTCTTTATAAATTCCAGATAATTTCACCAAGACATGACAAACGAGGCATTGCTCTGGATAATTTAAATGAAATATACAAACATATAGGCATGTGACTTGGATAGTCAGATTAAATTCTAACCTCAGGATGTGTGCCTCTCCTGGTAATATGGGTCCTTTCACCTAACCAGTTATCTGAAAGGTATCCCCACACCTTTGCAGGCCTAGACAGAGCCCCTATTTCTCTTCTCTTCCTGACACTCTTGGGCCCTGACAAGCTCTCTCTCCTTGGGATTTCTACAGCATTTATTGTCTATTTTCACCACTCATTTCGTACTTACTTACGAATTTGAAGCGTGTCTTTTTATAAATATTTTATTTTTATTTATGTATCTTATATGTATATTTGTACATTTATTTTACATGTGAATGTATAGTTATATACATTATGAATTTTCAAACCATATTATAAGCAACTTATAAGAAAAAGATATATTAAAATTTCTTTACATCTTCTATAGAGCTTTGGTTATAAATATGTAATATCATATTTCCTATTTCCTAAGGAAAAAAAGAAGACGTGTAAAATTAAAACTTGAAATTTTCCAAATGTTTGTTGCCACTAAAAAAAGATTTTCTTTCTTTCTTTCCTTCCCCTCTTTCTTTCCTTTCTAAGAGACAAGGTCTCACTCTGCTTCCCAGGCTATATAGTGCAGTAGTATGATCATAGCTCACTGCAGCCTCAAATTACAGGGCTCAAATCATCCTCCCACCTCAGCCTCCTGAGCAGCTGGCACTACAGGCATGCGCCACCATATCCAGTTAATTTTTTTATGGAAGAGAGTGGGTCTTACTATGTTGCCTAGGCTGGTCTCGAACTCTTGGCCTTAAGTGATCCTCCTACCTTAGTCTCCCAAAGTGCTGGGATTACAAGTGTGGGGCCACTGTGCCTAGACTGTGGCTTATCTCTTAATGTGTTAGTAACTCATTCTGCTTAGGACAAGCTTACTATTTTAGCAGTAGTACATGCTGCTGGCCAAAGGACGGGTAAGCCAGGTTAATATGGACAAAATCACACAAATCTGTTACCAATGGGAGAAAAAAATCATACTGGATGTCCTGTAGACAGACAGTGGGCCAGTGAGTACTTCATTTTGCAAAATAGTCCTTTTTAGTTTTGTTAAAGTATATGTTTTTATTCCGAATTTAAGTTACAATAGTAGTCTGTGGGGCTGAAATTAAGAATGTGGCTTTTTTACCCTTTCGAAAATAGATTATTTGGCCAGGCGTGGTGGCTTGTGTCTGTAATCCTAGCACTCTGGGAGGCTGAGGCAGGTGGATCACCTGAGGTAAGGAGTTAAGAGACCAGCCTGGCCAACACGGTGAAACCCCTTCTCTATTAAAAATACAAAAAATTAGTCAGGTATGATGGCGGGCGCCTGTAGTCCCAGCTACACGGGAGGTTGAGACAGGATAATCACTTGAACCTGAGGAGGCGGAGGTTGCAGTGAGTCGAGATCACACCCCTGCACTCCAGCCTGGGTGACAGGGAGACACTTCATCTCTGCACCCCCCGCTTTCCAAAAAAGATTATTTTGTTGGGTATGGTGGCTGACACCTGTAATCCCAGCACTTTGGGAGGCTAAGGTGGGAGCACTGGTTGAGCCCAAGTGTTCAAGACCAGCCTGTGCAACAGGGTGAGATCATGTCTCTACAAAAAATTTAAAAATTAGCCAGGTGTGGGTGCATGCACCTGTGATCCCAGCTACTCAAGAGGCTAAGGCAGGAGGATCACTTGAGCCTGGCAGAGGTTGCTGTGAGCTGAGATCATACTACTGCACTCCAGCCTGGGCAATAGAGCAAGACCCTGTCTCAAAAACAAGCCTTTGTTTATAACAACTGATCTAGTTCAAAAATTGTGTTCAAGAGAGAAGTCACTGGAGTACATTAGTAGGTACTTATTAATTTAAACAACAACAGAAAGAAATCATAGGCTTTTTAGTAGACTTACTATGCATTATACACTATTATTGAGATTCTTACCTATTCGGTCTTTTGCAAGGCGATGGGCTGGACTGCCCTGAGGAGCTGGTACTCAGAGTACTATCAGGACTACTTAATGAACACATCCGATCAATATTCAAAGTGCTCTGGCAAGCTTCACAATCTAGACTACCTTTACATCTAGTGGAAGAGAAAAGAGGAAAACGTGAGTCAAATATGAGAAGATACCCTCCAAATAGCCAAAATTTACATTCTTTAATTAAGGATATGGAACTGTTAAGAATGACCTAAATGAATGAAAAGTTAAAGCTTACAAATACAGGAAAAATGCTACAATTATCGTGCTAAATTCCTGTCTAGAACTGGAGTATAATTTAAAGGTTTTACTCCAAAGGACACTGACAAACAAACAAGTCACAGAAAATTGTTTTTTGGCACATCAGAGGATGCCATCATTATCCTTTGAGGATGCAGCATTTGGCACTTACTCTCTGAGCGAATGTCTCTGCGAAGTCTCTTCCTCATCAGTGTCACTGCTAATAGTGATGACACTCACTGCAGGACTCGGGGAGTCAGCGATAATGATGGTTTGCCGCTGTTTGTCTGAAACTGATGAATCAGAGTCCTGTCTGATAGATGTTTCACAGCAATTTCTTGCCTCTCCTTCTGCGTTCTGATTGTCCTGTGTTTCTATACAACTTACTTCCTCGACATCTTTCCCATTAATTATCTTTGGAGAAATAAATGCTGAATGTGGGATATTGGTATTCTGCAATGAATTACTCCTGCAACCAAAAGAATAATTTATAATTTCTACAATCAAAATATGTATAATCAATTTTATAAGATATCTTGTTAAACTGAAAAATGCGAACCTTCACTTGTTCGAGTTCATGATATAACACACTAACAGATCATGAGTTTTTGTGAAATATAAAATAGCTCTAGAAATATCTAGAAATGCATTTACATACAGTTAAATAGTCATTTTTTGGTAAACGTGCTATCTAAACGTCTACAATTGCTACATTACAGGTAGATAATAAATCAAAAGGGCAATGAAGACAATCTTACCAACTGAAAGCATTTATTTCCTCTCTTCCTGGCTCCCATTCCATTAGTTTTACCAAAATACCTCTGAGAAATTGAGAAGGGAGCTGGCTTAGTGTTTGTAATAAAGCTATAAAAGAGGTCATTTTGAATATAACAGAGTGACCCTTAAGTGCACATGCAAAATTCATTTTAAAGATTCTCAAAATGCAGAGGAAAGTTAAAGCACCAATACCAACCTGTTCTGGCACAGTTTATTTTTCTTGGTAGTGGCAGGCTGAGGCCAGACAACATGTGCAATCCCAACACTAACTGGCTGAGGGGCAGATAAAGTTATCTGATTGGTCAGAAGAGGTTGCGGTATCACTGAGTTATAATGATTGCTGCGTGAAATAATCTTCCTACGGAGAAGTTCAGAAAAATTTTTTTAATCAAGATCTTTTTTTGATCATGATCTATTTTGCAAACTATTCACAAAGAAGCACTTTTGTTTTCAGCTTACCCCCAGTCTCCAAGCCTCTGTGAACCAGCTACACTCTCAGAACTTAGTGTCGTAGTAGCAGGAGCCATGGGTGGTACCTGTTGCCAGGCAGGCACCAACATCTGCTGTGTTCTACCAGACCACGTCTGCTGCATCAAAGTAAAACAACAGAAAAACTAACACATTGTAAGTAATTCAACTTTACCATATCTTAAACTCAAAACTATCTAAAATAACAACTAACAATTATAAACATTAAACTCAATAACCTATAAAATGGATTAAATCCCTATCCAGGTCATTTTCATTATTTCCCGATTAAATCCCTATCCAGGTCATTTTCATTATTTCCCAACAGCACAAGCTGATATATGGCAAAAAATGAATTATTACCAACCTGTGAAAGAACTGCTGGTCGGATCTGTAGTGGCGGCACAGCTGGGGCCTGAGTTACAAGTGGAACTGTATTATCTACCCTTATTGAATAACTAGTGGGTTTACCATGTGTTGCAGGAATACCTGTGAAACAGAAGAGTTATCAAATAAAAGAAAAAAAACTTCCTCTTATTTAACTTATACAATTATTTTAAATGTAAAGAATTGCTTGAATTCTGACAGATTTTTTTTTTGAGACAGGGCCTCTCTCTGTTGCTCAGACTGGAGCACAGTGGCACGATCCACACTGTAGCCTCAACCCCCTGTACTCACGTGGATCCTCCCACCTCAACCTTTTGAGTAGCTAGGACCACAGGCATGCACCACCATGCCTAGCTGATTTCTTTAATTTTTGGTAGAGACAGAGTCTATCTACGTTGCCCAGGCTGGTCTTGCACTCCTGGGCTCAACTAATCCTCCTGCCTCAGCCTCCCAAATTTCTAGTATCACAGGTATGAGCTGCCATATCCAGCCTTGATTGGAGTTATAAAACCATTCTCAGCATAAAAATTTCATAACACTAACAGAGCAATCTATTAGGAAAATGAGGTACTTCTTGTCTACCTTGTGATATACAACATTCCAAAATTTATTATAAAATTCTTCTTTCTATTTCAAAATGCATACTACAAAGTTGAACCATTTAATTTTCTTGAAACTTCTCATCTCCTATTAAAGTTTGCTATTGAAGCTTTATTTTTCTTTGTAAATAGTTCCATCTGGAAAGATGAATCTGGCTTAGTATGCTGACAACCTAGCAGGTAAATGTTCTTCTTTTCATACAAACTTTTAGCTGTCCTTAGTATCTTCTTTAAAACTGTGACAGAACCTTATGCTCTTGTCAGCAAAACAAATGCATCACAACTTCATAATTTAATGGAGTTAATGGTTCACATAATGGATGAAAATTCAGGGATGGCACACTCATTTCAACGTCCAAAGGAAAGGCAAAACTAACCTAATCTACCTAATTTGCTGATAAAACTAAGGATTCCCCGATGAGGCTTAATTGACAAGTATTCTTTAGCAGAGAGCTGCTGGAACTCCAGAACAAACATGCTACCATTTTGTTTGCCCACTAGAAAAATTAGAAAGCAGGATTACCAGACATGTTAATCCTGTTAATGTTACTATAATGTTAATATATCTTTTTATTCACTGCAAAGCACCTTGCAAATATTAAGTCTTACAATATTGAACTCTGAGAGAGCAAAGTAGTATCACATTCCAACTTAAAGTTTTGAAAGATTTTAGGGACATCCCCAAAGATAGAAAATACATTAACTAAAATAATTTCACTATTTCATAATGCCAGTTTATTGTAGCAGTTACTTTCAACATGGGCTTGCAGATTATTTAAATATAATATAATCAGTTTTGGAATAAAAGTGATGTTGAGTGTTTCTCTTCAGGCATAGAGAAAAATACTACAATTGTTTTCTTTCTCTATTGTAAAACCACCTCAAATTTTCTATTTCACTGATATAGGTGTTAATCCTAAAGCGAATGTCCA
This sequence comes from Alouatta palliata, assembly GCA_004027835.1. Lineage (NCBI taxonomy): Eukaryota > Metazoa > Chordata > Mammalia > Primates > Atelidae > Alouatta > Alouatta palliata. Next base: position 24,772 of record PVKV010018945.1, read on the forward strand.
TTTCAGCCTGTTTATTTTCTTCACTGAGACTGTTATCTTACTACCAAGGTGTTCTGCCTCTCTGTGCTCCACCTAAAGAGCCAGGTATGAGTCAAATTTAATAAAAATCTTCTTACTCCTTCGAAAAAGCATGTCTTGATCATCCAATTCTCCAAGACATGGAATATAAGCACACCCAGGCAGTGTAGATATATTTCAGCAACAATCTCTTCAAGAAGAAAAAAAAAATCTCTTCACTTTGACAAAGATGAACAGACAGAGCAAATTCCCAAATCTGAACAAAAATCTCATTGCCTGTAAATTCTCCACAAGCAATGCCTTAAGATGAGGAGGATTCTCCTATATACACTCTCTCACAGGAGATCTAGATTCAACAGTGGGTTAAGATCTCAATTTTTATATACTTATTAGGTTAGCTGAAACTTTATCTTTGTTTGATTATACTTGCTTTAACAATTGGAGAATCATGCATAAAAAGCTCATGAATATTATTTTAGTATAACAGAAAAGAATTTTGCTGGAATGTATTTTACTCTAATATAGTAGTCATCTAGAGAGGATGAATACCTAACTTTTCAGGTCACTAAGTAATTTTAGAAGCTTGTTTAATATATAAAAACTAATATTCAGATATGTTAAATAAAAGCTTAGCTAATTTTTAAAAATAAGCTTATTTTTTAAAATAAGCACAGTCTTATGGATATGTATTTATACACCTATATCTATATATTATAACATCTAAAATACGTGAAATGCATTACCTAAACATGATAGCTCCAAGGTAAAATTTTTAAGTGGAAGGGATAGACATAAAGTTTTTTTAAAAAATACAAACCACAATGTACCATATTTGCTATCCCCAATAGCTGCCAATAATTATTTTTAAATGTTTCTTGTAAATGAATTGGCACATGCTGAAGGGAAGGGGTAAATGAAGGGGAGGGGCAAGAAGCCAAATGCTGAAATTTTCTACATTATGTTTTCTACATAACATCTACATGTCAGATGCTAAGACTGATTAGAGGGAGTGCTTTCATTCCTAAGGCAGACATTATACTAAGATGAGAAACAACATATTTACAGAGCCTACCTGTCCTGCTCCTGCAACTGCACCTGTTATATAAGCTAACACATACCGTGCTTCCTCTCACTAGCAATTATAATTCAAAAGTACTATTCTTGACATTTAGTGGGTTAATGTGTCTATGGTATTTAATCCTTTTCTTTCGGTTATCCTATATTATAAACCATTCATATAGTTGTTACTATATGTACAGAAAGGTTTCTAACTTTTCATCAATTATAAGCCATATAAAAAAATAAGCTGGGCACAGTGGCTCATGCCTGTAATCCCAGCACTTTGGGAGGCTGAGGTGGGTGGACTGTCTGAGGTTGGGAGTTCGGGACCAGCCTGATCAACATGGAGAAACCCCATCTCTACTAAAAATACAAAATTAGCCGGGCATGGTGGTATATGCTTGTAATCCCAGCTACTCAGGAGGCTGAGGCAAGAGAATTGCTTGAACCTGGGAGGCGGAGGTTGCAGTGAGCTGAGATTGCACCATTGCTCTTCAGCCTGCGAGACAGAGCAAGACTCCATCTCAAACAAAATAAAAAAGGTAAAAGATTTATCTAACCTCACTGAAATGTTTTGAGAATGATGTCAACGTTATTTACAAATGTGTCTCAGCAGTCTCTTAAGTTTTTGCTACAGAAGCTAAGCTCTGAAAAAAAACCCTGCTATTCCAAATCTTCATGAAATACACCACAATATAGGTGGTCACCCTCAAACTGATTTTGGTGCATGGGAGGGATTACTAGAACCAAAAAACCTACTTGTTAATATAGATTATAAATCTAAGTGAGAATGCATTTGTCAAGATAACACAAGTGATAACTGATTAAAAAAAATTTTTTTAAAGCACCAATCTTGCATGCTGAAGTATTTAGAAGTAGTGTCATAAAATCTACCATTTAATTTCAAATAGTATATGTATGTGCACTATAGGTAGGTAGGTAGGCTGACAATGTAAAGATGGTAAAATATTAACACCTGTTGAATCTATACTAGAAAACATATTATTCTTTCAACTTTTCTATATGTTTGAAATTCTTATAATAAACAGTTGGGGGAAAAAAAACTGAAAAGCACACCAGCATCATGTTGTTAGCATCTATTATTGCTAACACTATAATGATTCTATTACCAGAAAGTAATACAAATGTTGCTGTTACAGATACTCACAGATCACCACTGTGGCCACTGGGCCACAATTTCACCTTCAGAATCAACCATCTAAGTTGCCCTTGCATTATACTTTCTGTGATACAAATCTTTCTCCCAAGGAGACCTTATTTGAAAACACAATATATAAAAACAATGAAAATAAAGCTACCCTGATAGAACAACAGTAACTAAACATTTGACCTGTTTTCACATCTTTTATTACCAGCAAATCAACAAACATATTCTTGGTTCTTTATTTGGTACTGTGGGAAATATTAAAATAAAAAAAACATTTAGAGTTGCTGAATGTTTAAATTAAAACATCAGAGGCCAGGCACCATGGCTCATGAGTGTAATCTCAGCACTGTGAGAGGCTGAGGCGGGCAGATCATTTGAGGTCAAGAGTTTGAGACCAACCAGCCTGGCCAACATGGTGAAACCCTATATATACTAAAAATACAAAAATTAGCCAGGCATGGTGGTGTGCACTTGTAATTCCAGCTACTCAGGAGGCTAAGACATGAGAATCACCTGAACTCAGGAGGTGGAGGTTGCAGTGACCCAACATGGTGCCACTGCACTCCAGCCTAGGCGACAGAATGAGACACTGTCTCAAAAAAAGAGACACTCAAAAAAATAATAATAATCAAATAATCCTTCGGAATCAAAAAATAATATTAGAGTTAGAAATGGCCAATGTATTATCTATTCAGTCTGTTTCCTTTTACTAAGGCTGAAATAAATAAACAGACTAGTCTATAATGATGCAGCCAACAGGAGAAACAGAACTAGAGTCCAGGGTCCTGACTTAGTACCAACTGTTTTCATTTACTCTCTACAATATCACCACTGAGTTGGACATGCTGGTTTAGGGCCCCAACTGTAATTAACCTCTTGCATTAAGACAAAACTAGATGCTAAAGCCTAACAAGGACAAAATCCTAGGAAAGGACTTAGAAGTAGCATTTTAGTTCAGTTATTCCAGTGGTGAGGTTTGCTGCTGTCATTCTCTAGGAACCACAAAGAGATTTCCCAGAATGTATAGCCAGCCAGGTGGTGGCTCACGCCTACAGTTCCAGCACTTTGGGAGGCCGAAGCAGGTGGATCACCTGAGAGCGGGAGTTCAAGACCAGCCTGATCAACATGAAGAAACTCATCTCTAATAAAAATACAAATTAGCCAGGCATGGTGGTACATGCCTGTAATCCCAGCCACTCAGGAGGCTGAGGCAAGAGAATCGCTTGAATCCAGGAGGCAGAGGTTGCAGTAAGCTGAAATCATGGCATGGCACTCCAGCCTGGGTAATAAGAGCAAAACTTTTGTCTCAAAAAAAAAAAGAATGTATAGCCTCTTCAAAGGTATCTGTCACCCATTCCACTTGAGGATTTAATTGGCTATTGTTATCTAACGAAGTAACATTAATTTAATTAAAATCAATCCATCATTTATTACCTAAGCAACCAGTAAAGAATGAGACTATAATATTTTGGGACAAAACTCTTTTGGCCAAAATTTTATATAACTGAGCTCTCAGTCACTTTAATGTTTAGTATTGGTAGGCAAATGTCTACGGCAGTGACACACAGTATAGGCCAACCTGTAGCTTCCCAAGTTCATTAATCCCTATTAAGGTATTTTATCATGCTAGACTCTACAGGAAATACAACTGTTTTATGACCCATTTTGTTAGTGATGACTATAATAGAGTTCCAGTCCAGAAATTAGTGTCACTGGTCTAAAGGCTTATCAAACAGCTTAAATTTTTTTTTTTTGAGACAGAGTCTTGCTCTGTCGCCCAGGCTGGAGTGCCGTGGCGCAATCTCGGCTCACTGTAACCTCCACTTCCCAGTTTCAAGCAATTCTTGTGCCTCAGCCTCCTGAGTAGCTGGGACTACAGGCACGTGTCACCACGCCAGGCTAATTTTTCGTATTTTTAGTAAAGATGGGGTTTCACCATGTCAGCCAGGCTGGTCTCGAACTCCTGGCCTCAGGTGATCCACCCACCTCAGCCTCCCAAAATGCTGGGATTACAGATGTGAGATACCATGCCTGGCCTAAAGAGCTTAAATTAAATTCAAATGTAGCACTAAATGCAGCAAAAATTATGCAACATATTTCATGAACAAATTCCTAAACTTATTTTAAAATAATGCATGCCTAGATTCAAAGTAAAATTTAAATAAAAGATTACCCTGAATAGCCGGGGGACAGATAATCAATGTCTGCTGAAAAGCATCGCCACAACCAAACTGAGCAGTGCCTGCCTGCAGAGGTATTCCATGGTGCACAACTGAATGAGCAGATGTGGTCAATGCCTGAAACAACCAGCACATTATACAGAGCACATTATATAGAGCAGTCTTCTAAATGAAATACACACACTGTATAGACAGAATTCAAACACACTTCTTAAGATCATAATTCTACAATTAAAATCTGCCCAGAAAATGAGAACAAAAACAAGCTGATGAAATTAAAATTTAAAAACTGATTCTACTGACCTCTACTTTTGGTAGAGTTGTGGCATAGAAGGGCAGGAGGAAGATATTCAGAGAGTGAGAGAGGAATGGAAAAAATGAATTTGAGTAGATATGTTCCAATTACTACCTTGAAATTTTAAGAGATTTGGTAAACCAGGTATAGTAAGACCTCACCAGCACTGTACATTTTAACAACTGACGCCAAACTTCCATGTATATGAGAAGTAAAATGAGCAATCATTTAAAAAAGACCGTAAGTTATTAATTACTACACATTCTTACCTGACTTCTTAATGTTCCAATTTTAGTAAAATTTGCAGTCAGTGTAGCAGTACTGCTTGAAGCAACGGATCTTAAAAGTGAAGTTTTGTTGTGATTATTTGTGTCACATGAATTTAGGTGGGACTTACAAATATCCATAATATGAAAACAGGACTTTACACTGTAAAAAAAAAAAATGTGAAGGTATTATAATATTATTTTAAATTCTTAGAGCAGTTTTAAATTGAGGTACATTGACAGAATAAAAAATTATTCCTAAAATAAAAAAATCCTATGATTTGCACTTGATCTGCTTGTTTTCAATAATATTTCTAACAGGAAATCTTACCAGAAAAGATTAAGTTTCAGAGCAAGTAAAAGTATATATTCTGCAATATTTTTCTTAAGACAATACAACAATGGTGCATTTTTTGGTTAGTATGCAATAATTTTACAACTCCCTACGTGAAATAACTTCTCCTAAATTTCTAGATCTCCACACCACTAAACTAACAGTACCAAAGAGTGGCTATCATGTTACTTTCAAAGTGACTATATATGAAAAACATCAGGGCAGTTTTTAAGTGTTTGAGGGGAAAATATAACCGGGCTGTATAAAAATATCCATTTTAAGAACAATTCACAATGATGAACACTGGATTCATTCCTGTGTCTTCTTCATTTTGTCTTTTTAAATACTGAAGGAAGCTGTTTTAAGTCACTTAAATTTACTCCCTTCATCTCCTAAAACATGTCTGGGGTTCAAAGAATTTGTTAAGATATGGCCGGTGCAGTGGCTCACACCTGTAGTCCCAGCACTTTGGGAGACCAAAGTGGGTACATCACTTGAGCCCACGAGTTTGAGACCAGCCTGGGTGACACAGTGAAATCCCATCTCTATAAAAAATAAGCCAAGCATGGTGGCACATGCCTGTAGTCCCAGCTACTCATGAGGCCGAGGTAGGAGGATCACTTAAGCCTGGGAGGCAGAGGTTGTACTGAGCCAAGATCATGCCACTGCACTCCAGCCTGGGCGACTGACAGAGAGGGACCCTGTCTCCAAAACAAACAAACAAAACACGAAGAGTTTGTAATATTTAAGGTCTTTGGAATTTTTGTATATATTCTTCTTACTGACCCATGATCTAATGACCCATGAAAAACCTCCTTTCCTTCACAATACCGGAGAGGAAAAAGGAAAGCAAAAGTTGTGGGGCAACGATGTAACATGGAAGCTGTAGGACTCAAAATATGATAGACTCTAAGGTCTATGAAAACTGAAATGTGACTTGAAAGAGAAAACTCTTAGCATTTCCTTTTATATAAGCCTGGTTATTAAGGTATGAAAGTCATGTATAATAAAACCAAAACCACTCAGTCTGATTTTTAGCATGGCATTTTGGAGAAGGAACGCTGGACTGCAATTCAGACTTGGATTCTAGTTCCCCGACATTTACTAGCGTATGTGAACTTGGTCAAGTTAGCTTAGCCTCTTTTGACTCAGGTTACTTGTATTTAATGAAGAAAAGTAATTTCTTTGATGTAGTGATTTTTCTATAGACTTATTATTTTTTTAGAAGCATTTTAAAAGATCTTAAATAACATACTGGTTGCTATGAGGAAAATCTAGAAGATGTTTCATATTAACAAAAGGATGGTTCAGAGTCTCAGCTGGAGTAATTCTTAAATCTGCATCAATCAACAACATCTTCTTCAATAGACTAACAAATTCTCTTCTATCAGCTTTCTCAGCCAAAAGATCACTTCCTTCCAAATCCATCACTGTGTTCACCTAAGAAATAAAAATTTCAAGCCATCAAGTAAAAATAAGTCAGAGAGAGTGGTATAAATTCCACAGATAAAAAAGAAAACAAAAATCACAACACAGGAGAGGAGAGGGAACTACAATTATCATAAAACAAAGAAGAACAATTAATATTAACAAATCCTCAAGATGTGTTGAGGTACCACATGGGATTCAAAGGATAAAAGAAGATTTTTTAAATTAAACAATTATCCATTTCTAATGAAATATAGGGAAAAGAAATCTGTTAGCTAGGGGGATTTTTTCTTTCAAAGCAAATACTTTTTTACTAAAGAACAGAATAGGTAAATTAAAATTTTGATTACAACAAATGCAATTTAGTTCCTGAAAGGCTGAAAATAGAATCAATTTTATTTGAAAAATTTAACAGCATGGACTCTATAGCCATTTGAAAACTGAGTAACATGTTTTGGGCCCCTTGGTATTCAAGTCTACCATCTAAGCATATAAGATTAACAAATGTGGCTATGGTACTCACATGCGCTATATCATCCAGACTGTTGAAAATGTATTTTCTGGCTTCTTTAGACTTCATTCCTGTCTCTGCCTCATGCTCTTCCAATGTCTTATTGCATATATCAAAGGGAAGAAAGAATATATTATTACCCACAACATGCAAATTTCTTTAATCCTGGCACATTTCGTCTAATATATTAAATATTCTAAGGCAAACAGTAATTTCAAAAGAGAAACTATTAAAAATGTATTTTTAAAGTATATGCAAAAAAATGAGAATTGCTCGGTTCAAGCCAAGAGAAATATTACAAACATAACACCAATATGGTGAAACCCCGTCTCTACTAAAAATACAAAAATTAGCTGGGCATGGGGTCGTGTGCCTGTAGTCCCAGCTACTAGGGAAGCTGAGGCAGAAGAATCGCTCGAACCCAGGAGGCAGAGGTTGCAGTGAGCCAAGATCGCGCCACTGCACTCCAGCCTGGTGACAGGAGCAAGACTCCATCTCAAAAAAAGAAAAGAACAGAACTAATTATGTTAATTATTGAGGATTTACTGATTCCCCCAAAGATCTTAGCACATTTGGGATATGCAGTAAGAGATTAGATTCACTCCTTGTCCTGTAAGTGTAATAATGTAGAACTGAGAAGATAAACATACAACACAAATGTAGTTATACACATGAAAGCTTTTTAAAATGTAAGATGAATTAATAATTATGTCGTTGAATTAGAGAGTAAGTGAAGTTATTCTAAGAGGGTTTTCTTTTTAAAGAAGGAAGGAGGCCAGGCGCGGTGGCACACACCTGTAATCCCAATACTTTGAAGGCCAAGGCAGGCAGATCACAAGGTCAGCCTAGCCAACATGGTGAAACCCCATCTCTAATAAAATACAAAAATTAGCTGGACATGGTGGCAAGCACCTATAATCCCAGCTACTCGGGAGGCTGAGGCAGGAGAATCGCTTGAACCTAGGAGGTAGAGGTTGCAGTAAGCCAAGATCGCGCCACTGCACTCCAGCCTGGGCAACAGAGCAAGACTCCATCTCAAAAAAAAAGAGAGAGAGAGAGAGAAGAAAGGGGCCGGTCATGGTGGATCATGCCAAGAATCCCAGCTCTTTGGGAGGCCGAGGCAGGCAGTTCACTTGAGGTCAAGATTTCAAGATGAACCTGGCCAACATGGCGAAACCCTGTCTCTACTAAAAATACAAAAATTAGCCAGGCGTGGTGGTGTATGCCTATAGTCCCAGCTACTTGGGAGGCTGAGGCAGGCAAATCACTTGAACCCAGGAGGCAGAGGTTACAGTGAGTCAAGATCACACCACGGCACTCCAGCCTGGGCCAGAGAGAGAGACACTGTCTCAGAAAAATAAAAACTGAAGAGAAAAAAAACTGAAATAAATAAATAAAGCAGGAAGAGCCAAAAATGAAAATTCAAAAGAAGAAAGAAATGTAATAAAACATAAATAGACATGGAAGGTATTATGCATGTGTATGGGGCATCTTAGAAAATGATTCTTCTAAATATTCTATTTTTTAATAAATTACCTTTAATCTCCAACCAGAATGAGACATATCTGTTTCTTTGCAAAAAAATCTTGTGGATTTTGTGCCCACATTTAACAACTGTTCTCCTGGTAAACCTTGAGTCTGAGAAATGTATCGAATCTGAAAAATAATTTACAGAACAGAATAGTTTATTCTTTCATGTGACAGAACACTTAAGTCAGACACTAGGCTATATGTTAAGACAGGTATGAAAATACATAGTCTATGCCCTCAAGAAATGCAATGTCTAGTGGAAAACATACATAGAAACAATTATAACACAGAATTATAAGTATCATAAGAAATGCATGCTTGATAGAAAGGCAGAAAAGGCATAGAGCTAAACTTATTATGGTCAGGTAAAGTTCCAGAAGAGGTGATGCTCAAGTTTGGTGATAAAGGACAAACAGGAGTTAGCACTGAAAGGGTGGGGGAAAATTATGCTAAAGTTACAGTATGTGTAAATATGGAAAATCAAGAGAGAATACCCTCACATTCAAAGACTGGAAGTACAGAGGTTCACTAATGGAGAACACTAAGAGATGAAATTAAACTAGCAGGTAAAGGGCTTTATCAGCAAATTAAGAAATTTGGATTCTATGCCAGGAGGCAATAATGATGGGAAACCACTGGAGAAATTCCAGCAGGAAATTGACAGCTTACATTTTTAAAGTGTTGTCTGACAACAGGTGAGGTAATAAGGCCAGAGAAGAAATAAAGAGGGTCTGAACTGAGAGAATGAATGGGGATAGAGAAGAAAGAATGGATTCAAAAGAGATTTAGATTGATCAAGACTGTGTGAATTACTATAATGGGAGTTTAGAAGGAATACTTCTTTGAGACACTGATATATATACAGCTGTGTCTCTAAGGGAAGAGGCATGGTAGTTGATGGGTTCTCCCAAGGTTGATACTAAAAACCACCAGCTTCAGGGCCTCTGAACTTAACATTTCTGTTTGAAACATTCTTTCCCCAGATATCTGTATGGCTCTCTCGCTTCCTTCAGCTCTCGGTTCAAATGTTACCTTATTCACCAGGCCTTCCATGACCCACCAATAAATAACAGCAAACTCTGCCCTTCTCAATATCTCACTCACCATCCTCCTGAGTATATTTTTCTCCACTATGCCCTTCATTATCTAATATTCTATACATCTACTTTCCATTTTCTTACCTCTCCATGAGACTCTAAGTTCCATGAATGGAAGGACTTTTTTGTTTACTTACATACTCCCAGAGCCCATGAAAGTGCCTGGTACACAGTAGGCCCTCAAATATTGATTCCTCCAATTAGTGAGTGGGAAACATGGTGAATAAACAGAGGCTAAGAGAGAGCTCTTGGGGGGCTAAAATTGTTTTTCCATCCTTCCTTCTTACTAAAACTTGACTCCCCTAACCTGTATTCAAGAATGAATTCAAAGACCTTTTTTTATTTTAACCTCAAAGACTCTGCTCCGTCAATTAGTCCATCTTCTTCTGCATCTTTTATTTCTTCCTCCCTCTGAGTTCTCTCCCCACCAACACAAAAATGTTCAATATCTTCTATCCTTAAAAAAAAAAAAGTAAGGGCCAGGCGCGGTGGCTCACGCCTGTAATCCCAACACTTTGGGAGGCCGAGGCGGGTGGATCACGAGGTCAAGAGATCGAGACCATCCTGGTCAACATGGTGAAACCCCGTCTCTACTAAAAATACAAAAATTAGCCAGGCATGGTGGCATGTGCCTGTAGTCTGAGCTACTCGGGAGGCTGAGGCAGGAGAATTGCTTGAACCCAGGAGGCGGAGGTTGCGGTGAGCCGAGATCGCGCCATTGCACTCCAGCCTGAGTAACAAGAGTGAAACTCTGTCTCAAAAAAAAACAAAAAAAAGTAAAACAAAACAAAAAAAAGCTCCTTTAATTACTTAACTCTTTCTTGTCTTACCCTTAAGATGCCTATATTATTTCACTTCCCATTCACACCTCAACACACTGCAATCTGAATTTTACTCTTATCACCCTCATGATACAGTACTAAGATAAGTAATGGCCTGTTAGTAACAGACATATTTAATAATCACATATAAATCCTCTGTTCTTTATATGATACTGTTTTCCGGAGTCTTATCTTTTTTTTTTCCCTCTGTAAGTCCTAAGTGCCCACAATTTTATCTCTAAATCTGTGTCTCAATATTTAGCTCTAGCTCTGGAGCTCCAGACCCAACTGCTTATTGAAACTTTCGACCTGGCTGGACTTTAGGTACCTCCAGCTGAATATATCCTAAAGTGATCTGCTCCCAAATCTGCTAGTCCGTATGTATTTTTCTCCTGTGGTTAACAGTAACACCGTCCACTCAAATCAGAAATCTGAAATTGATGACAGATAAGTTCCTCTTCCTCATCATGCTCCCTCAACATCCAAAAACCTAACAATTTTACTTCATTAACATTTTTCACAACTGTCCCCTCCTTTCCATCCCTGCCTCAGATTCCAAACTTCACAAATCCCAGTCTTACTATAGTTCCATTCTTGAATCCTTGTGACAGTCCACTAATTAATTTGGATGTTTGTTCCCTCCAAATCTCATGTTGAAATGTAATCCCCAATGTTGGAAGTAGGGCCTGGTGGGAGGTGTTTGGGTAATGGGGGCAGATACCTCATGAATGGCTTGGTGCTGTCCCCACAACAGTGAGTTCTCTCAAGATCTGGTTGTTTCAGAGTGTCTGGTACCCATCTCCCCCATCTCTTGCTCCTGTTCTCACCATGTGAAACGCCTGCTCTCCTTCTCTTCTGCTATGGTTGTAAGCTTCCTAAGTCCCTCACCAGAAGCACATGCTGGAGCCATGCTTGTATAGCCTGCAGAACTGAGCCAATTAAATCTCTTTTCTTTATAAATAACTCAGGTATTTCTTTACAGCAATGCAAATGGCCTAATATATCCACACATGTAAATAAATGTCCCCTTATTTGAGCCAGCTTGAATGGGTCTCTTTGCTAAACAGCCCAATGAAAATAGAAATCTTGAAAGATTTATTTTTCTCTGCAGTTGTAATAGTGAACTTTATTTTTCTTACGTAAGACTTGAAATTACCAAATATAATTTGAATATAAAGTCAGATTCTTAGTTGTTCTGGATAATATTCTACCTGAACTCCAAAAACATTTTGGAGAAATAATCAACATCTACCAAGTATTGTTCATCCATCCATCCGTCTATCCATCCATCCATCAATAAAATATTCCTTAATTCCCTAGAATACTTTTGATATTTCCCTAGTAAATGAAGTCCTATAAATAGAACACTAATAAGACAGTGTATCTACAGTTAAGACAGGAAGGAATTCACACACTGTAACAATTAGTGGTAGGATCTTCCCTAAACACATACACTAAATATAGGTGTCTATATAAATGGAAATGAAATGCACATGAGAAACTACAAAATTATGAATTTTCAACATAGTCAGTGTCTACTTATAGAATCTAAAATCCAAAGAGAAAACTGCATTGGAAAGGCTTTAAGAAATGATAAATATGATTAAAGAGCTAGAACATGAACCCCATAATGAAGAATTAAAATACTCCGAGTATTTTTCCTGGTGACCCAAAATTGGCTTTTAAGAATATAATAATTTGGCCAGTCACAGTGGCTCATGTCTGTGACTGCAGCACTTTGGGAGGCCTAGGCAGGAGAACCACTTGAGCCTACGAGCTCAAGGTTCCAGTGAACTATGATCCTACCACTGTACTCCATCCAGGGCAACAGAGAAAGACTCTGTCTCTAAAAAACAATACGATAATTATAGTTCTACTATTAAGAACTCTTCAATTTTCATCTATAAAACAGAGGCAACAGTAGTGTGTTCTTCTTAGGGTTGTTATGAGCATTAAATGAGTTAATATAAAGTGTTAAGAGCAATTCCTAGCATATAAAAGAGCTCAGTAAGTATTAATTAGTTAATATTACTACTGCCCACTGCACTGCCACTGTAAGGCAAAAAATAATAATTATAAAGAAACTGCCAGGCCAGGTGCAATGACTTGCACCTGTAATCCCAGCATTTTTAGAGGCCCAGGTGGAAGGATCACTTAAGCCCAGGACTTTGAGACCAGCTTAGGCAACATAGAGAAAGAGATCCCATCTCTACAAAAAGTTAAAAATGAGTCAGGCATGCTGACTACTGGGCACAGCCTGAGGTGTGCTCAGTAGATGAGGACTACTTGAGCCCAGGAGTTCAGGACTGCAGTGAACTATGATCTTGTCACTGTATTCTGGCCTAGAGGACAAACTGAGACCCAGTCTAAAAAAAAAAAGGTACCAACTCCCCAATTGGGGTGTCCAATCATATCTAGACACCTCATTACCGGAATAAGGAACAGATAATATAGAGAGACATATTCCTCCTGGTAGCCCTTTCATATCCTCCTAACATTAGGTGACCATAATCTAGGGATATGGGGAAAATCTATGAAAATCAAACACATTTTAGACTAAAGCTATTAGATTAATAGCTTTAGTCTAATAGTCTTTAGTCTAATATTTATTAGACTAATAGTCTAATAAATAGACTAAAGCTATTCTGAAAAGCATATATGGCCAGGCAAGGTGGCTCACGTCTATATTCCCAGCACTTTGGGAGGCAAGGCGGGTGGATCATTTGAGGTCAGGAGTTTAAGACCAGCCCGGTCAATATGGTGAAACCCAGTCTCTACTAAAAATACAAAAATTAGCTGGGCATGGTGGTGCACACCTGTAGTCCCAGCTACTAGGGAGGCTGAGGTAGAAGAATTGCTGAACCCGGTGGAGTGGAGGTTGCAGTTAACCATGACTGTGCCACTGCACTACAGCCTGGGCGACAGAACAAGACTCTATCTCAAAAAAAAAAAAAAAAAAAAAAAAAAAAAAAAAAAAAAAAAAAAAAAAAAAAAAAAAAAAAAAAAAAAAAAAAAAAAAAAAAAAAAAAAAAAAAAAAAAAAAAAAAAAGGAAAGGAAAGGAAAGGAAAGGAAAAAAAAAAAAGAAAAAGAAAAACGTTCATGAACATTTTAACAAATGCAAAAAAACAAAAAGCACCTGAAAGTCCCAAACCAAGTTAGGATTAATGAGGGGAGCGGAAGGGAACCCTGGAAATTAGGAATAGAGGGGAACTCCCTTATCTTGAAAATAGACATTATCAAAGCCTATATAACAAATAACACGCTTGAAAATGAGTTTAAAGCCTCAGATTGGGACAAAGATGCCCATAAAATCACTCCTATTTATTTGCATTTATGTATTTTGTAAAATATTTTAAAACACTGACCTGTATTGATGCTATATGCCAGTGGCTTTTTGTTAATCCCTTTGGAATAATATACGTCCTGAAAACATTGCCAATCTGGATCAGTTTAGTTTAAAAAAACAAGTTTAGTTTTAAAAAAAAACACCTATCAAAAAATTTAGAAACATTGAGTTTTGGTCAAGGCTTTGTCTTTAAAATTACCATTGTGACTTTTGACAAGTGAATTCATTTTTCTGGACGTCCATTTTCTCCCTTATAAAATGAAAAGGGGGCAGTAACTGGGTATACTCTGGGGTCCTTTTCAATAATAACATCATTTGTCCAAGATGAACTGTGAAGTTCTAATTGAGTATAGTAACAAATCAATTTGAAATTGCCACTAGAGGGTGTCCTGCTCCAGGGCACTACGCATGCCTTAGACTGTAATCTACAAAGCCAAGGGTGTGTTTCTAGCATTTTACTAGTGTACCCCAACAGCTAAAGGATTACGGAACTCTGATTTAATTACCAACTCGTTCAGAACTGGCAGTCATCTCGCATCTGTATCAAAGCTAGTCACTGGATAGAAAGCTGAAAGAAGACAGGACATATGGAAAATTTTACACACACCGTCTATTAAGTGGAATCCTGAACGTGGAGGAGGGAAGGTAGAGAATACAGAAAACCTAAGCTAAAAGGGAAGGTTCATGGACAATGATAAGAGATTGAAGTCAATGATAACATCTAATCTAATAATCAGTATTAAATGACAGAGTCATCTCAGGAACATTTAAGTCACCCAAATTAATTACCTCTCTTATTCCTCTTGATAGAGAAAATAGCCCTAAAATATAAGGCTATAATCATGATTATGTAATATGTGCTTAAATTCTTCTATTTTCTATTTTTTCTTGCTTGAAAGTTAAATATCATTTAAATAAAAATTGTATTTATTCGTTAAACAGAATGACAAAATTAATGTAACTACTTTGTTGATTTCGACTAGCATTTCTATTAGAATGAGTTGAGTACATTGTCTTTTAATAAAGGAGATGCTCAAATAATGAATAAGATGGCAGTTTCTTCAAAAAATAATCTCGGTATTAAAAATTAAGACTACTAGCAAACAACATTGTTTAGTAGTATAGAAAGGCTAATGAATATACCTGAAAACTACCATAAAAAGTGTGCTTAATAATGTATTTTGCTGAATTCTTCTGAAAATGATTAAACAGCACTAAAAGAGAATTTCAGTGCCATTCAATACAGCTAAAAAGACTGAAGAGAATTCAAGTGACAGAGGTATTTAAAACCCAATAATGGCAGCTGGTTTAAGATCAAAAGTTTTAATGCCTTTTAGGAGCTTTTATTCTTCAGGAGGGACTGAGATTTCATACATCATGAGAGTTTGTCACTCAAGCAAAGCACAATTAATTAAATGGACACAATCCAACCTTTTATATATTTACAATATAAAATTTTCCCATAATTTTACATAACTAGTTTTGAGACTCTATAGGCTGTAACTTTATGAAAATTTACTTCAGCATTATAAAACAGTTTGTAAAATCACTTCTACAAGATGTGAGGTTCCAACACTTTACGTAAAAAGACTTTCCCGTGTATTTCATACCTGCAGGCATTCGTTCCTATACGTCTGTTATTATTCTTTACTTTCTACCAATTCTATTAGATTATCATTATTTGTTACCTGATCATACTCCAAGGCTCCTGGGTAGAGCGGCCATCCAAGGAATAATTCTGCAATCACACATCCCAATGACCACATGTCTATGGCTTCACAAAATGGCAACCCCAATATAATCTCTGGAGCTCTGAAATTTAAAATTAAAACAAAAATCAGGGTAGTTTTTCTCTAAAATTACCTAATTTCATCTGACATTCTAGGAAAAACTGGTAAAATGACAGAGGTATCACATTCTATTTATAGGAACCCTTCACTATTTCAGAACTCTTTGAAACCTAGACATAATCCTGAATTTATCTGAAAGGGACACTATGAGTACAACATTTCTATAATACAGTCTCTCCACTGTAATCCTTTTCTCTTACAGTTTTACTAACATAACATTTTTTGAAAAGGAAAAAACACAGATCTTGTTTTCAAGACTACAGCAGATCAGAAATAATACAGTAGGAAGAGAACTGGCAAACTATTAAATACATACACTATGACAGAACTGAAAACGAGACACTGAGAGATAAACCAAAACAAAGCAAAACCCCAAAGGCTAAAAGTGAATCTACACCTAGATACTACTTCAGAATACAGTAATAAATATTTACCTAATTGGAGCCATTCATCATCCAAGAGATTAAACTAAATTCAACGTATTCTGTCTTAAAAGTCAGACAAGTATATAGAACATAACAAAATCGTTAAAAAGCATTAGGGGTTGGTCATTTGGGAAATATACTCTGTGAAACATATCATTTCTAGATAAATTATGTTGCTACTTCATATGGATTTCCCTTGAGAAGATTCATGTTCTAAGAGAGACCCATGTACAGCTGTGTAATTCCGAAGAAGTCACATGTATCACAATTTATCCTAGATTTGTGTGTGCATGTGTGTTTAATTTTAAAACAATCTCAATCTTACAGAGAAGTTGCAAGAACAGTACATATTTTTTTCCTAAACCACTTGAGAATAATTTGCCTAATTTCTGCATACTTTATAGTTCCTACAAACAAGAATATTCTCCTCCATAAACACAATACAATCATCAAAATCAGGAAATGAACACTGATACACTTCCACCATCTAAGCTTCAGACTCCACTTAAGTTTGGCCAATTATACGAATATCATCCTTTTTGGCAAAAGTATCCAACTCAGGATTGTGTATTGCATTTAGTTGTCATATCTCTTTCATATGTCTTTTTCAATATGGAATAATTCCTAAGTTTTGTCTAGATTTCCATGACCTTTGCATAAGATATTATAGGCCAGACATTTAAAGAAATGTACCTCAGTGTGGGTTTATCTGATGTTTCCTCATAATTAGATTCACAGGAATATCACAGAAGTGATCATGTTTTCTCACTGTATCTTATCAGATGGCATGCAATTGTGATATGTTCCATTACTAATAATTTTTACTTTGATCACATGATGTCTGCTATATTTCTCCATTTCCTCCTTTTCTCTTTCTAATTAAGTATTTTGTGGGATCTCAATTTGAAAGTATATAAATAATCCATTTCTTATCACACTTTTTTTTTCATTTATTTAACTGTATGAGTACATATTAAAGGATTTCTATTTCATTCAATGAGTTATAATCCATAACTATAATTACTTATTTTGATTCTCAAATTTTCCTAGATTTGGTGTGGTAGCTCACACCTGTAATTCCAGCACTTTGGGAGGCCAAGATGGTAGGATTGTTTGAGCCCAAGAGTCTGAGACCAGCCTGGGCAACATAATGAGGCCTGAGCTCTACAAAAACAAAAAAATTTTATTTTTTTTTAGTAATAGACAGGGTTTTACCATGTTGGCCTCCTCAGATGATCCTCCTGCCTCAGCCTCCCAAAGTGCTGGGATTACAGGTGTGAGCCACTGCGCCGGGCCACAAAAACTTTTAATTAGCCAGGGTGATGGTGCACATCTGTAGTCCCAGCTACTTGGGAGGCTGAGGTGGGAGGGTCACTTTGAGCCCAGGAGGTCCAAACTGCAGTGAGCCAAGATCACAGAACTGCACTCCAGCCTGGAGGACAGAGCCAAGCTCTATCTCAGAAGAAGAAAAAAAATCCCAGATCTGACCAGTCAGATCTCCCTGAGACTTTTATGTTCTTCTGACATGTCCTCATCATTCTCTGATTATACCTTTGCTTTCTGAAACAGCAAAATATTCCAGGCTCATCTTGTTCTTTCCCTGCTCCAGTCATAGAAGTAGCCATTTCTCTGAGGATCTGTGGTATCTTTTTGTGTAGAATAGTCCTTTGAAAGATCAGGGAGCTACGGATCCTCATTACTGTTGGCATGGTTCCCAGACCTTCTGAATGCATATAGGATCTAGAGTTAAGCAAAATAAACCTTCTGCCAATTTCTTAACTGAGACTGTGGGTTATCATCTACTAAGGCAGTGGTTCTCAATCTTGGCTGCACATTACAGTAATTCAGTCCTGGCCACACCATATACCAATTAAATCAGAACCCTGGGGACTGCAGGAATCAGGAGTGGCTTCAACATACAGCCAAAGTTGAGAACCAAAGCCCTACACTCAAGAAGTTAGACTAATGGGAGAAGCATCCCATTTCCTCCCTACAACTCTTCTGGCAAAGTAAATTCAGGATAATGAACAAGTTGTCTTCTACCATAGACTTGGGATCTGCCTAGTGAATATTCTACTCCTGGCCCCATCTCTGCCGTAATTAATGCTTAAGATTCAGTAGAACCTTAACCAATCCACAGGCATTTGTTGAAAACAATTAAGAGCCATGGGGAGATGATATGAGGTATAAAAGATCTTCAAGCCAGGCGTGGTGGCTCATGCCTGTAATCCAAGCACTTTGGAGGCCAAAGTGGGCGGATCACCTGAGGTCAGGAGTTCAAGACCAGCCTGACCAACATGGTGAAACCCCGTCTTAAAAAAAAAAAAA
>PVKV010018946.1:5588-43548 GCA_004027835.1 Alouatta palliata
GATCGAGACCATCCTGGTCAACATGGTGAAACCCCGTCTCTACTAAAGATACAAAAATTAGCTGGGCATGGTGGCACGTGCCTGTAGTCCCAGCTACTCGGGAGGCTGAGGCAGGAGAATTGCTTGAACCCAGGAGGCGGAGGTTGCGGTGAGCCGAGATTGCGCCATTGCACTCCAGCCTGGGTAACAAGAGCGAAACGCCATATCAAAAAAAGAAAAAAAATAAAAAATAAAATAAAAAGACTGAATACATTAAATGAATTAATGTAGTTTAATAACTTAAGAAAATGTAATTAACCAAATTGTAAACATTCTCTTAAAAAAGAGAGTTGGATTTGTAACCTGAATTTCAAAGCTCAAAGGAAAACTAGGTTTTCAAATTTGTAATACACGAAATGGAATTACTATATATTCTCTTCTTTGCCCAGAAAACTTGTCTTCAAGAATACCCTATACCAGTCAGGCACGGTGGCTCACGCCAATAATCCCAGCACTTTGGGAGGCCAAGGTGGGCGGCTCACCTGAGGTCAGGAGTTCAAGACCAGCCTGGCCAACATGGCAAAACCCCATCTCTACTAAAAGGACAAAAATTAGCCGGGTGTGGTGGTGGGCGCCTATAATCCCAGATACTCAGGAGGCTGAGGCAGGAGAATAGCTTGAACCTGGGAGGTGGAGGATGCAGCGAGCCGAGATTGCGCCACTGCACTCCAGCCTGAGCGACAAGAAAGATACTCTATCTCGGGGAAAATAAAAATACCCTATACCAATTGGACGAAGTGGCTCACACCTGTAATCCCAGCACTTCGGGAGGCCAAGGTGGGTGGATCACCTGAGGTCAGGAGTTTGAGATCAGCCTAGCCAACATGGTGAAACCCTGTCTCTACCAAAAATACAAAAAAATTAGCCAGGCGTGGTGGTGGGTGCCTGTAGTCCCACCTACTCAGGAGGCTGAGGCAGGAGAATCGCTAGAACCTGGAAGGTGGAGATTGCAGTGAGCCAAGACTCTGCCACTGCACTCCAGCCTCAATGACAAAAGTGAGACTCTGTCTCAAAAAAAAAAAAAAAAAAAAAGAGTATCCTATACCCAAATTGCCATGAGGCCGCAGGGGAGGTGATGGTGAGAGGTGGGGAGTGAATGAGACAAAGTCTTCTTTTTGTAATCACTAGATATACTAATAGTATCAAAGCATGCCACAGAGGGAATCCAACTGATTGATTGTAACTATGTTGCAATCAATGCTCAATGTTCAACAAACATTTTTCTAGATCTAGCCTAAGACACTGGGTCATATAAATGTGATTAAGATGTGGTTCTCCTCAAGCAGTTTCTCCTTTTTTCCATTTTGCATTGCTCTGTTCTCCTCATTCATTGAAGTACTTTTGAGCAAACATTTGAATTTTCCTGCTTTGATCTACTTAGTTTTATTCATTGGAAAAGCGGATACTGCACTTGGCTTCGAGTTGAAATCCTTGTTTTGCCATTTGCGGCATGACCTTAGACACACTATGTGGTCTTATTACTTCAGTTTCTTTTCTTTTCTTTTTTTTTTTTTTTTTTTTTTTAAGACAGGGTTTCACCATGTTGGTCAGGCTGGTCTTGAACTCCTGACCTGAGGTGATCCGCCTGCCTTGGCCTCCAAAGTGCTTGGATTACAGGCGTGAGCCACCATGCCCGGCCGTACTTCAGTTTCTTAATCAATCAAACAGAGATACTATTATTATTTTGAGATGGAGTCTCCCCCTGTTGCAGAGGCTGGAGTACAGTAGCACCGTCTTGGCTCACTGTAACCTCCGTCTCCCAGGTTCAAGTGATTCTCCTGCCTCAGCCTCCTGAGTAGCTGGGATTATAAGCACACACCATCACGCCTGGCTAATTTTCTTGTATTTTTAGTAGAGACGAGGTTTTACCAAGTTGGCCAGGCTGGTCTCGAACACCTGACCTCAAGTGATCTGCACACCTTGGCCTCCCAAAGTGCTGGGATTACAGGCCTGAGCCACCATGCCTGGCCGAGATAATAATATTCTTTACCCATTATGAACTACATGTTTGTTTCTCCAGAATTCATATATGGAAACACTAGCCCCAAATGGTATGGTATTAGGAGGTGAGGTCTTCAGAAGGTAATTAGGTCACGGGGCTGAGCCTACGTGATGGGATCAGTGACCTTGTAAGAAGAGACAGGAAGGCTGGGCGCGGTGGTTCACGCCTGTAATCCCAGCACTTTGGGAGGCCGAGGCAGGTGGATCACGAGGTCAAGAGATCGAGATCATCCTGGTCAACATGGTGAAATCCCATCTCTACTAAAAATACAAAAATAGCTGAGCATGGTGGCACGTGCGGAGGCTGAGGCAGGAGAATTGCTTGAACCCGGGAGGCGGAGGTTGCGGTGAGCCGAGATCGCGCCATTGCACTGCAGCCTGGGTAACAAGAGCGAAACTCCGTCTCAAAAAAAAAAAAAAAGAGACAGGAGACAGCTTGCTTCCTGTCTTTCTGTTTCACCCCACTTACACACAGCAAGAAGATGGTCATCAGCACCCAGGAAGAGGCCCTCATTCCTCATTATAACTCGATCATGCTGGTAGTTGGCTATCAGACTTCCCAGTTTCCAGAACGGTGAGAAATAAGTGTTGTTTAAGCCACTGAGTCTGTGGTGTTTTTGTTATAGCACTCTAGATTGACTGAGGCATTACCCTTAAAGGTTGTTGAGAAAATTAGAGACAATACATATTAATATACCTTGAAAAGGGTTGACAACATGTTTAATAAATGGCAGTAATTAACATTACCTATAGTTTTCATCAATGTCCTTATGGTTAGAAAGTCACCTTAACCTGACCCATGATTTCTTTCTTTTTTTTTTTTTTAAAGACGGGGTTTCACCATGTTGGTCAGGCTGGTCTTGAACTCCCGACCTCAGGTGATCCGCCCGCCTTGGCCTCCAAAGTGCTTGGATTACAGGTGTGAGCCACTATGCCCGGCCCTGACCCATGATTTAACATGTTTAGGCTTCTCACTACATCAAGAGCAGAGGAGCGCTGGAGAGACAACATCCGAGGTAGGAGACAATTGAGGTGACAGAGAAGTCAATGCTTTTTTACCTATACTCACTCTCTATGTGACTGCCCACCTGGGTCCATGATTTCAAATATAACTGCTTTACTAATGAGTCTCAAATTTACAGCTCCAGTTCCAGTAACAACTCCACATCAGATTTGTGTGTCTAGTTGTCCATTCAACAATAGTATGAGGATATATCATAGGCACACCAAATGTTAAAACAGAACTCTTGACAGTCCCCTCACAGACTAGGTCCTCTCCCAGCCTTTCCCATCTCAGTAATTGGCGACTCCATTCTTCTATTTGTTTGATTTAAAATCTTGGAATAATTTTTTTTCTTTTGAGACAGAGTTTCACTAGTCACCCAGGCTGGAGTGCAACGCTGCAATCTCGGCTCACTGTGACCTCTGCCTCCCGGTTAAAGCGATTCTCCTGCCTCAGTCTCCAGAGTAGTTGGCTAATTTTTTTTTTTTTTTTTGAGACGGAGTTTCGCTCTTGTTACCCAGGCTGGAGTGCAATGGCGTGATCTCGGCTCACCGCAACCTCCGCCTCCTGGGTTCAAGCAGTTCTCCTGCCTCAGCCTCCCAAGTAGCTGGAACTACAGGCATGTGCCACCATGCCCAGCTAATTTTTGTATTTTTAGTAGAGACGGGGTTTCACCATGTTGACCAGGATGGTCTCGATCTCTTGACCTCGTGATCCACCCGCCTCGGCCTCCCAAAGTGCTGGGATTACAGGCGTGAGCCACCGCGCCCGGCCTATTTTTTTTATATTATTAGTAAAGATGGGTTTTCACCATGTTGGCCAGGCTGGTCTTGAACTCCTGACCTCAGGTGATCCACCCGCCTCAGCCTCCCAAAGTGCTGGGATATCACGTGTGAGCCACCGCGCTTGGCCCCACCTAAGCCTTTTAAAGTGTTAGGATTACTGGTATAAGCCACCACACTCAGCCTCAGTTGGTCCCTTAAAATGGGTGTGTGGTTCAAGTCACTTCTTTGCTCAAAGTCTTCTGATGGCTTTCCATGACATGAGAAGAAAAAGGTCCTTCCCCTCTGGTCCCTGTCCCCCTCTCCTGCCACTCCTTTGCTTACTTCAAGCCAATTAACTGCCATCATTTTTTATTCCTAGAATATAGCAAATTTGCTACATTGTTCTTTTGTATGTAATATTCCTTCTGCCCAGAACATTCCTTTTTCTGACAGTGGCATGCTCCCCCTGCCACTTCCTTTAGTTTTTGGCTCACGTTACCTTAACTGAGCAGCCTTCTCTAAACTCCATATCTAAAATAACATAAACTGGCTGGGTGTGGTGGCTCATGCCTGTAATCCTGGCACTTTGGGAAGGTGAGGTGGGAGGGTCAGTGAGTCCAGGAATTTAAGATTACAATGAGCTATGATCATACAATTGCATTGGAGTTTGGGTGACAGAATAAGACCCTACCTCTAAAACACAAGAAAATAAAATAACATATAGACCCATTACCCCACTGTATTTTATTTAAGCTTGGTTTTCTTCTTTTTTTAAAAAAAATATATATACTTTTCTAAAATTGTACTTTAGGTTCTGGGGTACATGTGCAGATCATGCAGGATTATTGCATAGGTACACACATGGCAAAGTAGTTCGCTGCCTCCATCCCCCCATCACCTATCCCTGGCATTTCTCACCACGTTATCTCTCCCCATCCTCCCCACTGCCCACCCGCTGTCCCTCCCCTAGCCCCTTCAGCAGACCCCAGTGTGTGATGCTCCCCTCCCTGTGTTCACGTGTTCTCATTGTTCAACACCGGCCTATGAGTGAGAACATGCGGTGTTTGATTTTCTGTTCTTGTGTCAGTTTGCTGAGAATGATGGTTTGCAGATTCTTTCCACGTCCCTACCAAGGACACAAACTCATCGTTTTTTATGGCTGCGTAGTATTCCATGGTGTATATATGCCACATTTTCCTTGTCCAGTCTATCATTGATGAACATAAGCTTGGTTTTCTTTTACCTGCCTTTCTAGCAGCTAGTTGTGGTCATAAGACCAAGCACTGGCCAATGGAATATTAGAGGAAGTGATGAATGCCACTGCCAGGATGTGCCCTGAAAGGAAAGGCATGGCCCTCGCCAATGGCCGGAATTTGAAAACAATGGCAGGAGCAAGAAAGACCATCTTAGACCAATGGATGGAAGATGTATGCTGAGATAGAACAATCTGGGTCTTTGACATCTCACTCAAGAATGCCAGTCACATGGCAAACAAGATACACTTTTATCTTGTTTAAGCAATTTTATTTTTTTTATTATTATATATTTTTAAGACGGGGGTTCACCATGTTGGTCAGGCTGGTCTTGAACTCCTGACCTCAGGTGATCCGTCCGCCTTGGCCTCCAAAGTGCTTGGATTATAGGCATGGGCCACCACGCCCGCCGTTTAAGCCATTTTTATATTGCTTTGTTTGTTTTTTACAGTGGTCAAATAATAGCCTAATATAGACATAGTTTTTGAAAGTCTGTCTGTACTCTCAACTCTCATCCAATGTGGGACTGGAATGTAAGCCCTGTGAAGAGTAGGGGCTGTGTTTTTGGTTCACTGAAACAGTGCCTGGCACACTAAACATTCAATAAACATTGAATGAATGAATAGCAAAACCATCAACATAATACTAGGTCTTGAGTGCTCCCCTGAGGAAGAATGTGGCTGGTTAGCATAAGTAAGCGATTGGTATAGCACCGCACTACGTGTGTGGTGGGTTTTCCGTTTTGACTGAATCACAATCGCAGAATAAGACCTGCTATTTTCATTATCTGAGAGGCATAAACACTTGTAAGATAGTTGTATGTTTCTTTTGTAAGTTAATTGAAGACTCTCAAGTAGAGTTTATTGTGGTAATGAAATTGGGTCATAGAAGTGTGGAAAACTGTGACAAGGTTCACACCGATGAGGAAAGGTCACAAGCAACACACTATGCATTGAAGGAGAAAAGCAGCTTTTGTACTGAGATCTCAAGACGTGTAGCTGGCATGTGCCTCATCTCGGAAGAACCACAAAGAATTGCACAAGGTAAGTCAAAATGAAATGGAAACATCAGAGGGTATCAGCAAGACGCCTGGGGTAAAAGCCACTGAGTTCCAGGGTAAGTAAAGAAAATAAAATGAGTTATAACACTAGGAGAATATTTTTGATATCAAATGTCTTTTTTATGCAATTAAGTTTGTTTTGAATACTTTATGTAGATGAGCTAATGTAAACAATTTAAAACATCATGATGATTTAAAAATATATATAGTAAGGAGACCCCGTAGTCTTGGGATTAAACCAGTTTAACTTTAAAATATTCCATGTCTTGAGTGATGAACATTGCAAAGATATAGGCTATCTTGCCATACCACGCGCCTCTGAGAATATTACTGAAATATTTGTTTAGTCATTTTACAATACATAAATACATACGTAACTTCTGATAACAGTGCTGGCATGAGGCTTCTCTTTATTGAGTCATTAGCTAGAAAGTTCAAGGGAACTTTGCTTTTTTTGAGACCAAGTCTCACTCTGTTGTTGCCCAGGCTGGAGTGCAGTGGAGGGATCCTGGCTCACTGCAACCTCCGCCTCCTGGGTTCAAGTGATTCTCCTGCCTCAGCCTCCCCAGCAGCTGGGACTACAGGTGCGTGCTCCCATGCCTGGCTAATTTTTTCTATTTTTAGTAGAGACAGGGTTTCACCATGTTAGCAAGGATGGTCTCCATCTCCTGACCTCGTGATCTGCCCGCCTTGGCCTCTCAAAGGTGTGAGCCACCAAGGATTACAGGTGTGAGCCACCAAGCCCGTAGCCAAGAAATTCTTAATGCGTTCCTTTGCTTTACAATTTCTTTCTTTCTTTTTTTTTTTTTTTTTTTTTTTTTTATAAAGACAGGGTTTCACCATGTTGGTCAGGCTGGTCTCGAACTCCCAACCTCAGGTGATCCGCCTGCCTTGGCCTCCAAAGTGCTTGGATTACAGGCGTGAGCCACCATGCCCGGCCTGCTTTACAATTTCTTAGTAACAATCTTTCCTTTCTAGAAACATATTGACATTTCACTCAAAGTGTAATGGCACTTTTAGATTAGGACAAAGTACTGAAAATTAGTAAAATAGTTCCTTCTTTGTCATTTCCTCACCCAGTGAGTCTAATCATTGCTTGTATTTTGGTGCAGCCCTGATCCTTTATGCCGTATATGTTGGGACAGCTACAGGGTGAGGCCACAATACATGTGATCTTTGAACGATGCTTTATTTCTCTGACTAATTGACGCTGAAGTCACACTGTTGTTTCAGATAGTTTCCGGAATATAGAAATCAAAGTGATCAAAATATGATCTTATTTAAAACCCCCTTTGCTGGAGGAATCAAGGCCTTTCCACATTTGAGTGCCTCCCCCCACTTTCTCTTGTTTAGAAGTACTCCAGCTCTCTTTTCAAGTAGTATGATCCAACAGTGGTGAGTGAAGTGCACCTTACTGGAACGAATTTATGGTACAAGTCCCCAACCTCAATGGTCTTCATGATATTCAAAGGCAGTAATTTATGCACAGAAACATCTTGTAAACTACAGGGATATAAATAAATGTATAGATTTTTATTATCATTGTAATGAGGCTCAACTAACACTGAAGGACTTCAGAAGGCAGCTTGGTGTAGGGTGTAAGAACTTCAGGATGGAAGGCCTGGTCAGAGGGTGTCTCCCTCCTGGAGTAAGGGATCGAGGTCACTTAGGGGAAGGAGAAGGGGTTGGGTGGGCAGCTTTAAATATGACTCTTTAAAAACTGGTATGGTTGAGAAATCCTCATTCACTGAAAGTGTGGTTTGATTTTATGGTCACTGCCGTATGGAGAAGACCCGCCTGTGGTGGCACAATATGAAACTTCAAAAACAATCTAAGTAATCTAATAGCTATGTTTCACTGGGTGGCTCAACTTAGAGACAGTGTACTTATTGAAGACAGTATGATTAGTGATATACATGTCATTAATCAACTCAAAAAAAAAAAAGGAAGCTACCATACTCTCATCAATTCTGAAATAAAGTCTTTTCAAAGGTGTTAGTTCTGAGGTAAACAAGCCTCAGCTTCAGAATCCAACTGAATTGCAAAACTTGGTTTGTGCTGTTTCCCAGTACACTCTGCACAGTGTTTTGGAAACTTGCAGTTATCTAAATTCCCATCGGGTGACATTGTTTAATCCAACATTCCCTCTTTCATACATGAAAATACCTCTAAGGACACACCACTGATGCGCTTTGAACTCTCTTTCTGGTGGTTGGGAGTTTCCAATCCCACTCCCTTTCCTCTGATGGCTTTCCTGCTCCCTGCCCCACTGTGTCATTGAGGAAAGGCTCTGGCATGGGGGAAACAGACATTGACCACGGCCAAGAAAGCACCTGTCTAATCACTGAACTTACTAGCCACCGGGAGTCCAGACTGGTGCAAGTTACTTCAAGTAATACGTGTGTGTGTGTGTGTGTGTGTGTTTGTGCGTGTGTGTGTGTACGAAAAACTTTAGGCTTCTGATATTGACAGGAAAAGGTGGTTGCTTTAAAATGATCACTACACCTATTTTAAATATTGTGATGAAAGTATGAAAACAGTACCCCTCACCTTTAAGAAAGCTGCAAACATTATTTTGCTTTGAAGGCAGTAATAACCGAAATAACAAAAAGGTTTCAAGCTGTATCTTAATTAAAAGGGTGGCTGATTCTCCAGTGCCGAGCTTATACAGAGCTCTAAGAAGCACCCCCAGCTTTCTGAAAGTCTTAGAAAGATTACCACCTCATTCGCCTCAAAACCTGTGAGGTGCTGCCCTTCTTTAAAAACAACCCTCCCTCAATCATACTGCCACACTGGCACTCATCTAAGTTATACTCTATAAACCGCCTTCCTGTGCTTCACACACACAAAAAGTACACAAAGTGGATAAACTTCTACTGTGGCTGCCGCCGTGGAGGTATATATTTAGTAAACATTTAGTTACATTATTTTATTTTTGTGAAATAAGAACTGATCGACCAAACCTTTCAAACAGACCCACCAGATGATAAATACCACCATATGCTCGATTCGCAGTACGTTTGGGCATAAACACTTCAATTACAGCTTTGTGTTTAGTATCAAAAACCTTTTCTTGTGTGCGTGTGTTTTCTCTCCAGATCCCGTGCTCTGGATCACATTTTGAAAGCCGCTTATTACAGATAAAGCACCTTTCCAGGTACGCTTCCGAGAACCATATGTATTTACGCACACAAAGGTATGCACAGAGATTTTCACAACAAATGTCCATATGATGCCGAGCCGCGCTCCCGCACATGCCGCCGCGTGTGCGCCCAGCCCCCAGCGCCGCCGGGCGGCCCCCAGGACACGCGGGAGCCCGCGGCCTCCTTAGGAAACTTCGCCGGCGTTTCCACCCCCGGCCGCAACGCGGGCCCCCCCGCCCCCACCCGCCCCCACCCGCCCCCGGCCCAGCGGCCCACACCCGAGCACACTCAGGCCGGCCCGCGGCGGTGGGGGGGCGCCGGGGCGGGCGGCCGGCCGGCCGGGCCTCGAGGCGCCTCCGAGCGCCCGCGGGGCTCGCCCGATTTTTAAAAGAATGCGCCGCACACGCCCAGCCCCCAGCGCCGCCGGCTCGGGCAGGGAGGGAGGAGAGCGCGGCCGCCGGAGCCCCACTCCCCGCCGCGCCGCCGCCTCCCCGCGTCCGCGGCGCCCCTCCCCCTACGGCCCCTCCCCCGCGCGCCCGCCCGCTCGCTCGCCCGCCCGGCGCAGGCCGCTCGGGTTTGTTTTGCTGCGCGGCCGCCGCCGCCGCCGCCGCCGCCGCCGCGGGCCTCGCGAGCTCATTTGTGCCTGGCTGGTCCCCATTCCTCTCTCCCCAGTGTTGAGTGTCTGAGCCGTTGGCTGCTCCGAACCGTTTGGCTCTTTCCCTTAGTAACAGCTTTTACCTTCTGCCTCAATTCCTCTCCCCGCTCGCGCCCTTCCCCCGCGCGCCGCCTCCCCCCGCCGCCGGCCGCGTGCGCCCCCGCCCCTCCCCCCGCGGCGGGAGCACCTCCGCTCGCCACCTGGGGACCCGCGCCGCGCTCCCCGCCCCCGCCCGCCCGGCGCCCATCCCCCGCGCCCTCCGCTCGCTGGGGTTATAATTGCCTCTCACCCCCCGGAGGGGTTATTTTGGGGGTGGTTGGAGGTGGTGGCGGCGGCGGCGGCGGCGAGGAGGGGAATTTCCTTGTGCCTCCATTCCTGGGAGGGGGGAGCGGCGTTGGAGGCCACCGTTTCCAGGTAAGCGCTGGGGGCCGGACCCCGGAGTGGGGGCGGCCGCGGGCCTGGGCGGGGGGCGCAGGCCGGAGGCTGCCGGGCGCTGGGCCGCGGGGGATGGGCGCGAGTGGAGCATGCATTTTTCAACTTGGCCCTTGGGGGAACTGGGCTTGCGTGGGGGAGGGGAAGGCAGGGAGGGCACTTGGGGCGCCCCCATCCCCCCGTTTTCCTCTCAGGTTTCTTTGAAACGCTCACGTGCTTGCCCACCCCCTGCCCTTTCCTGGTCTCGGGGGATCCTCACCCTAATTATGTTCTCCCCGAAAATGTGCACCTCGGCCTTCTCCCCCTCTTCCACCCTTCGTGCATTTACACCCCCTTTTTGTGCGTGTGTGTATGAGGGGGGGAGGCTTTCAGGAAAGGATTTGCAGCAAATTGAATCAAGGAGCCATCATGAGGCCGACTCCTTTATAGCCTATTTTTAGCAAAGGAGAAGGAGCTTTTCGGTGCATGCTATTTTGTGAAACCTCGGGCAGCAATGGAAATCGCCCGTCCCTGGTCCGGGCGCGGCGACCCCGGCCGGCGTGCGAGGGGCTGCGGGCGGCTGTTGGGGCCGCGCGGGCGGCTGTTGGGGCCGCGCGTCCGGGGCGGGGGCGCCGGCCGGGGGAGGGGCGCGCGGCCGCCGGGCCTTCCTCCGGGACGTGTTTATTTGTAACTTAGTGCTTTTTATCGTCTTAAGGAGGTATTTGGTGGAGGCTCTTTGAAGTTGGGTTCAGGAGTATAGAATTGGCAAAGTTATTGCCAGCTTCCTGGTAAGTTTTGGGTGGCACAGAGTCACGTTATTTTCTGCCAGTGTAAAGGCCACGTTGTGAGGGTGGTTTCTCTGGAACTTCCTCTTTGTAACCGATTTAATTTTTTGAACAGAAGCAGACTTTTATTTACGTGGAATATTAATCTTAAATGGCAGCTCGAGGGTAGCCATGCATGTGTTAACGTGTTCAGTATTTTTGGAAGTTCTTAATTTGCTGAAACAGGCATCAGTTCGCAGTGGCAACCGGGATTAAATTTAGGTTTTGAAAATGGTGTGTTTCATCAAAAAATGCTCTCTTTGTTAGGTTATCTAAGTGTCTGTAAGATAATTTGATGATTGCAAATGAGAAATGTTGGAACCTAGTTAAAAATTAGGTGTTCTCAGTGTCTGTAGTTTACTTAAAATCTTGGCCTGTGCAGGCGCCGGGGGTGAGTTTTGGTACCTATGTGATTTACAGTTGACTTAGGAAAGTTTACTATTCACTTTCTTGTTTCGCAAACAGGAACCTTATGCTGATCTAAACAAGCTTGTTAATAAAATGTGGTGGGTGAAAATGACAGGTTATTTTTAGTCTGAATGTTAAGACTGAATGGTTTTTCCATTCCCCACCTCATGTAATTAAGTGATCTTCTACCCCCTCCTTTTTTCCTTAAAGGCTCCTTCGCTAGTCTGGATAATGATAAGGCCCTCGTGGTGTTTTCATCCACTTACCTGCAACAACTTTGAATAAGTAATTTCGATTACATATTGAAGAAAATGAGTGACTGTTTGGGTTTTCTAGTGTGATTCATTTTCATTTTTGTTAAAATAAGACCCGTGCTATGTTAATGTATTTTAGTAATCCTGACTTCCTGGGATTGTCTGTTCTCACAGTTTTAGTAAGTTTATAGTCGGGGGGAAGTAGGGCAGCTTTGTCTCCCCGAAAACATGGTGTATGTTGGGTGGTATCATGGGAGTTGATGGCAGGCTTCCCAAATTGTTACTGAGAGTCCTAGAAATAGTTAGCATTTACCTGTGGGGGAGGGGCTGCAGGAAGAAACTCTGCCTGAGAGCAGTTAGGTGTGTGATGTGTGATTGGGCTTCTTGCTGGTAAATCCAGGTTTTCTTGTTCGTTTGGAATATGATTTTCTTTTCACCCCTGTGCTGCACTGAGGTGTCTGTAATCACAATCATTAAAGTCGTGAATAACTCCTATATATATATATTTTTTTTGCCGTTTGAGTTGTTAGAATCAGACCTGCAGGACAAAATACTGAACTGTATGGGGCATGAAAACTACGTGCCTGGGAAAAGTTTTTCTTACTGTTAAGCAGCTTAATAAAGTGACATGTTAATGGCGTAAAAATGGTTGCAAAGCTCACCAAATCAGTTTATAAGACATTTTTCTGTTAACATATACCAGCTGTGGTTACTAATGTGGGTGACACTGGGGGTAAATGGAGTGGTCCCTTGCAGAGATATTTTTGCGTTAGTTGCTTCAAAGAAGTGTTAAGCATTTTAAAACGTATGTCCAATAATCTTGTTGATATTTGCCTTCTCAACACCTAATTCAAGGTTTCGCATGATTACCATGACACCAACTTCTTGTGTATTAGAAGCCTTTCAAGGTAACATGTAGAAAGGGCAGAAGATAATATAAACATAGGGGCTACTGATAAAAGGAAATATGATTAGTAGACCGTTTGAACCTCAACCTGTTGATTAAATCCATCAGTTCATATATAGCAGTGCGGCATATATACAACCTTGTCAGATGAGCAGCTGACAAAGGAATCTCCCTTCTACAACTTGTAGCCAGTACTATTATAAAGAATTTCTGACTTGACACATTTTGATGAAGTTGGTTGAAATAATTTGTTGGGTTGGTTGAATTTTGGTGTCATTTATATAAAAAGAACAGAAGAACGTGAATGGTAGGAAGTCAGGGGAGAGATGGCAGAAACATTGGCACTCGAACGTGTATTTTTCTAGTACATGTGAATTGGACTCATTTCACAAATAGCATTTACAGTATAAGTCACTGAAATGCAAAAAAGGAAAGCAGCGAACACGAGACATTTATACTTTGTGCTCAGACATTCTGGTAGAAGAGAAGGGCTAGGACCCTAAAGCTGTGGAGTAAAGAATTACTGAGTATCGTTCAGTTTAGATACCATCTCCTGCTCTGTCACCAACAGAAACTTGAAGTTAAAAAGAAAAGGCTCTATGAGAGATCTGATCCTGGAGAGATTTGGCTGTTTACTCCACTGAGATTGGATTCTGTAAAGAGTACAGTTAATTGCCCTGTTACCAGAGAGCCAGAGGAGAGGGACTAGGTGCTCGGAGCTATGCTCTAGGAGGTGTGAGGTGCTTTCTCTGCCATTTATTCCCCAGGCTAATCCTATGAGGCTCTTTTTGTAGATGATGAAACAGGTGCAAAAAAGTTAATTCACTTGTTCAAGGCCACAAAATGAGTAAATGAGCTTTGGGATTCAGACCTGGGTCTGTCTTAGATGACTGCATCTGCGGAATTTTCTCAGCGATTTATGTAGATATTGCAAAAACTTGTTTTTTTTTTTAAAGACGGGGTTTCACCATGTTGGTCAAGCTGGTCTTGAACTCCCGACCTCAGGTGATCCACCCACCTTGGCCTCCAAAGTGCTTGGATTACAGGCGTGAGCCACCATACCCGGCCAACTTGTGTTTTTAATCAAGTTGATGAGGTACAGTTGAGCATCTCCACTAACTGGGTCAAGTGATTGCATGGGTAAATGGAATTCATGAGACTCAAATCATTGTGCTCCCTAGCACCATTTACTAAGATGCGGTCTTGCTACTCATGCCTGTAATCTCAGCACTCTGGGAGGCTGAGGTGGGTGGATCACGAGGTCAAAATATGGAGACCATCCTGGCCAACATAGTGAAACCCTGTCTCTACTAAAAATACAAAAATTAGGTGGGCCTGGTGGCACCCAGCTGTAGTCCCAGCTATTTGGGAGGCTGAGGCAGGAGAATCGCTTCAACCTGGGAGGTGGAGGTTGCAGTGAGTTGAGATCTTGCCACTGCACTCCAGCCTGGGGACAGAGTGAGAATCCATCTCAAAGGAAAAAAAAAAAAAAAAGGCAATCTTCTTGCGAGCTGCTGTATTTCTTGCTTTAAGATTGACAGTGGTGAAATAGCCTTTCTAAATACTGCCAAGGGAGATTAAGTTCCATGCTTATGCTTAATAAGCAATAGCAAATAATAATATGTCTAACTCTTCTCCCAGTGTATCTTTTTAAAAAACTTATGTAAGAAAAATCATTAAAGTCCATTAAAGTCTTTGTGTTGTAATATAGTGGTTACAGTGAGTTCAGACTCAGGTGGTATCCCTTACTAGTTGTGATGTTGGGGTAGTAGTTCCTAGGGTTTTATTTTTATTTTTATTTTTATTTTTTTCCGAGGTGGGGTTTCACTCTCGCCTAGGCTGGACTGCAATGACGTGATTGCAGCTCACTGCAACCTCCGCCTCCCTACTGAAGCAATTCTCCTGCCTCAGCCTCCCAAATAGCTGGGACTACAGGCATGGACCACTGTGTTCGGCTAATTTTGTATTTTCAGTAGAGATGGGGTTTCTATCTTTTTTTCTTTTCTTTTTTTTTTTTTTTTTTTTTTTTTACAACCATACTAAGGAGGAGAGATCTAATGAAGTTGATGATCTACAGTTGAGGGTTTCTCTGTGTTGGTCAGGCTGGTCTCAAACTCCCTACCTCAGGTGATCCACCCGCCTTGGCTTCCCAAAGTGCTGGGATTACAGGCATGAGCCACAGAGCCCAGCCTATTTTTTAAATTTTTTGAAATTATATTTTTATTTTTTTGAGATAGAGTCGGCTGGGCTTGGTGGCTCACGCCTGTAATCCAAGCACTTTGGAGGCCAAGGCGGGCGGATCACCTGAGGTAGGGAGTTCAAGACCAGCCTGACCAACATGGTGAAACCCCATCTTTATTTTAAAGAAAAAAAAAAAAGAGATGGAGTCTTGCTCCCTTGCCCAGGCTGGAGTGCAGTGGCATGATCTCATTGGAGCCTCTGCCTCCTGGATTCAAGCAGTTCTCCTGTCTCAGCCTCCCAAGTAGCTGGGATTATGGGCACCCGCCGCCACACCCAGCTAATTTATGTATTTTCTGTAGAGATGGAGTTTCACCATGTTGGCCAGGCTGGTCTTGAACTGCTGACTTCAGGTGATCCGGCTGCCTCGGCTTCCCAAAGTATTGGGATTACAGGCGTGAGCCACCACGCTCGGCCCTCAATGTGTTTTAGTTTCTTCATCTGTGTAAGGGGGACAGTCAGCTTCATAGAGTGGAGAAGATTGAGTTAGTATGTGTGAGGTCCTTAGAACAATGGTTGACATTTTAAGAACAATGGCTGACATTCTAAGCATCATGTAAGTTGCCCCTGATTGGTTTGATTTTTGAAGTTCATTTCTTTGTATTACCTTTAATTTGCTTGTCATTTATTTTAGTAGGGGCATACTGTCATAGAAAGCATTTGGTAGCTCCATTTCCTGAGTTCCTGGGCCACCTGTTTGGAGTAAATTTAGCTTAGTTTTTTACTCTTAAAGTTGGGGTTTAAAGCTTACATATACTATGAATAATTAGAAGTTTAACACCGAGTGGGAACGATACTGAGTTACATGATTGGTAGAGGTTCAGTGGAGGGTATTTTGCATGCCTTTGTTGCTATTCTGTTATCTCGGTTAAACTTACGTGCACCATTTGAAACATGTTTTACCTGTTTAAATAAAAAGAGAACTCTTTCAAGACTGGGTCCAGCAGAACTTAGGGTCTACCTTTTAGGCTATAGTGATTACTTTGGGTAGGTGGTTTTATTTTTTTCCCCCCGCTGTCTCTGACCTTTTTTACCTGTGTATTTTCAGTATTATTAGCTGCTGTTAAGATAGTTGTCCTTGGAAGTTCTGTTCCTCTGTGAGCCTTGTCTTATTTTCACTTCCCATTTTTTTTTTTTTGAGACAGAATATTACTCTGTTGCCCAAGCGGGAGTGAAGTGGAACGATCTCAGCTCACTGAAACCTCCGCCTCCCGGGTTCCAGCTATTCTCCTGCCTCAACCTCCCGAATAGCTGGGACTACAGGTGCGTGCCACCACACCTGGCTAAATTTTGCAGTTTTAGTAGAGACAGGGTTTCATCTTGTTGACTGGCCTGGTCTCGAACACCTGACCTCAGGTAATCCACCCCCCTTGGCCTCCCAAATTTCTGGGATGACAGGCGTGAGGTTCCCTGCTTGGCCCATTTCCCATTTTTAAATTTTTATTTATTTTATCTTTATTTATTTTTGAGACAGGATCTCTGTTGCCCATGCTGGAGTGTAGTGGCTTGATCTCTGCTCACTGCAACCTCCACCTCCCAGGTTCAGGCAATTGTTTGCCTCAGCCTCCAGCAAGTAGCTAGGATTACAGACGCCTGGCTAATTTTTTTTTTTTTGAGTTTCGCTCTTGTTAACCAGGCTGGAGTGCAATGGCGCAATCTTGGCTCACTGCAACCTCCCTCCTGGGTTCAAGCAATTCTCCTGTCTCAGCCTCCCGAGTGGCTGGGACTACAGGCGCACGCCACCACGCCCAGCTAATTTTTGTATTTTTAGTAGAGATGGGGTTTCACCATGCTGACCAGGATGGTCTCGATCTCTTGATCTTGTGATCCACCCGCCTTGGCCTCCCAAAGTGCTGGGATTATAGGCGTGAGCTGCTGCGCCTGGCCTAATTTATGTGTGTGTGTGTGTGTGTGTGTGTGTGTGTGTGTGTGTGTAAGTGCGCGTGTGTATACACACACACTTTTTTTTTTTTTTTTTAGTAGAGACAGGGTTTCACCATGTTGGTCAGGCTGGTCTCGAACTCCTGACCTCAGTTGATCCACCCACCTCGGCCTCCCAAAGTGTTGGGATTACAGGCGTGAGCCACTGTGCCCAACCCCCATCCTATTTTTAACCATACTTTAGCGGTAGTGTTCACTTCACTAATAGTCAAAGTTCTATATGTCGGGACTGTACAGGTGCTCTGACAAGCACTTGTGGCAGTCTCAGTGCTGATGCCCTGAATTGAGCAGTGAGAAAATTGAGGTTCAGGTAGTTGGGGACAGAGCAGGAATTTAGGCCAAGTTTGTGTGAATTCTGGGCCAACATTGTTACCTAGCAGTCTGTCTTCTCAGTGAATGAATGAATGGTTGTAGGTCTGGGTTATTAAGTTTTTATTTGGTTGCCCTGAGCAACCTTTCTTTTTCATTTTATCTTCTGTAACTACTGACAGTGTAATTTATTTAAAGTACTGGTTTCGTCTTGTCAGTTCCATTGCTGGAGAACCCATAATGGATTCTCTTTGCCAACTGGATTGAATTTATATGCTTCAGTCTGGCTTTTAAGAGGGTTCCATTCTACCTATTCAGCTTTATTTCCCAGTCTTCCCCAGCTGGGATTCTTGCCTGCCTCTCAAATGCTGTGGTTTTTGCCTCACTACTTTGCTTTTGTGCATGCGGTTCTTCCCTTTGTCCCTTTTATAGCCTAGTTTCAGTCCTTCTCCTTCCATGAGTCCTTTTCTGGCCATCCTGACTCAGGATATTTCTTCTCTGAGACCCCATGGCATTTAATGAAGATCACAAATCCCATAACTGTTTATTGTTTTGTTGCCAAAACTGCACTGTTACATTTCTTGAAGGGGTGGACCTTTTTCCTTCTAGCATTTGGCAGAGTTCTTAACATTTTCGTGTTAAAATGAATTGTTTCTACAAGGGCCTGTGTTTCAATGGGAGCAGTGACAGCCCTGTTGCACTGTTGTTAATGTGGTGGAATCTTTTTGAGTTAGACCTTCAAGATTTAGGTGTACCATAGTCACGTTTAACTGTTCATTTCAATTTGAACGCTGCCAGAGTCGACAAGGAAGAAAAACTGGTCGATGCTTAGAGTCAGATGAAAATGGATAGTTTTGCCCTTTTAATTCTAGAATAATAGCCATAGTGTTGGGGGGAAACCTAGTCTAGTTAGGAATCATGTCGCATTAAGTTGATATTATCTGGTTATATATGTGTCAAGTATAATGATGGTATAAAGATTTTGGACTTTTTCTTTTTTTAATTTTTTTTTTTTTTTAATTGAGACGGGGTTTCACCATATTGGTCAGGCTGGTCTCGAACTCCTGACCTCGTAATCCACCTGCCTCAGCCTCCCAAAGTGCTGGGATTACAGGCGTGAGCCACCGTGCCCTGCTTGGACTTTATTTTCTTAATCTGCTAGGTTTTTTGCTCATTATTTCCTCAGTAGTGTACCTAAGTTAAGATAGTGTTTTTAGGTCTCACTGTTTTACAGCATTCTGACGACACTGGAGTTTCATTTGAGCCATTACTATTAATGTATTAACATTCAGTATGGCGTATATCTATTATACAATGTAAATGGGTTTAATCTACCAGAAGAATGTCATCTTAACCATCTCCCTTCAGTAAGTTTTTATGGTAAGACTGCTGTATTGGTTCCAGCCAGCCAGGGTAATTGACTATAAAGGCAACTAATTTGGTGTTATATCCTTTTGAAATTTTTAATTTTTTTTTTTTTTTTGAGACGGAGTCTTGCTCTGTCGCCCAGGCTGGAGTACAGTGGCGCCATCTCGACTCATGGCAACCTCCGCCTCCTGGGTTCAAGTGATTCTCCCACCTCAGCCTCCTTAGTAGCTGGGATTACAGGTGCCTGTCACTACACCTGGCTAATTTTTGTATTTTTAGTAGCGATGGGGTTTCTCTGTGTTGGTCAGGCTGGTTTAGAAACTCTGACCTCAGGTGATCCACCCGCCTTGGCCTCCCAAAGTGCTATGATTACAGTTGTGAGCCACTGCGTCCAGCCAGTAATCCTTTCTCTCCCCACCTACACCCGTGGTATTTCAGGAGTTTCTGATAGGAAATGGTACTCTGGACTCTCAAGGCTTTTTTTTTCTTTTTTTGAGACGGAGTTTCACTCTTGTTGCCCAGGCTGGAGTGCAGTGGCAGGATCTCAGCTCACTGCAGCCTCCACGTACGGGGTTCAAGCGATTCTCCTGCCTCAGCCTCCAAGTAGCTGGGATTACAGGCGTGTGCCACCATGCCAACTAATTTTGTGTTATTAGTAGAGATGGGATTTCTCCATGTTGTTCAGGCTGGTCTTGAATTCCCTACCTCAGGTGATCCGCCTGCTTCCTCAGCCTCCCAAAGTGTTGGAATTACAGGCGTGAGCCACCGTGCCCGCCTCCCCTTTTTTAAAATAGATGTTTAAAATTTTTAATTACCTTAAAATGGTGGATTTTTTTTTTTCCACCTTTTAACAAACTAGGTATCCAGTCTATTTGATATCTTCAGTGTTTTGTCTGAGATAGATGTGGTATAAATAAGTGCCTTTTCCCCACTGCCTGTTTCTCTTTTCATTGTGTCTTTTCAGCACATTGGAGAGCGGGACATTGTAAAGAGACAATCAGTGACTCAGTTTTTGAGTGAATGCTTAACGTTTTTTGTTCTTAAGTTTGCATCTGCCTGAACGGGGTAGCATTTTAACCTGAGTCTCATATGAAGCAAACAAGTATTTTTAAACCAATTCTTTTTTTAATTTTAATTTTATTTTTATTTAAAAAAAAAAGACGGGTTTCACCATGTTGGTCAGGCTGGTCTTGAACTCCCGACGTCAGGTGATCCACCTGCCTTGGCCTCCAAAGTGCTTGGATTACAGATGTGAGCCACCACGCCTGGCCCATAAACCAATTATTTGTAAAGCCATGGTAGCATGAGTAAATCACTTAGTTTCTTTTTTTTTTTTAAAAACGGGGTTTCACCATGTTGGTCAGGCTGGTCTTGAACTCCCGACCTCAGGTGATCCACCCGCCTTGACCTCCAAAGTGCTTGGATTACAGGCGTGAGCCACCACGCCCGGCCAAATCAGTTAGTTTCTATAAATGTTTGTTAACATGATCAGATGAAATGTTATCTGAAGTTCTCTTATTTGTTCAGATACTTGAATGGAGTACACATGATACTTCAGTTCCTTTATTAAGATTCTAGGATTCTTTTTTTTTTTTTTTTTTTTCCTGAGACGGAGGTTGGAGTGCAGCAGCATGATCTCGGCTCACTGCAACCTCCGCCTTCCAGGTTCAAGCAGTTTTTCTGCCTCAGTCTTCCAAGTAGCTGGGATTACAGGCACCCACCACCACGCCCGGCTAATTTCTGTATTTTAGTAGAGACGGGGTTTCACCGTCCTGGCCAGGTTATGTCTTGAACTCCTGACCTTGTGATCCACCTGCCTCAGCCTCCCAAAGTGCTGGGATTACAGGCGTGAGCCACAGAGCCCGGCAGATTCTTTGTTTTTTTTTGTGTTTTTTTTTGTTTTGAGACAGAGTCTCACTCTGTCGTCCAGGCTGGAGTGCAATAGCGTGATCTCGGCTCACTGCAACCTCCGCCTCCTGGTTCTAGCGATTCTCCCTGCTTCAGCCTCCCAAGCAGCTGGGATTACAGGTGCCTGCCACCACATCTGGCTAATTTTTATATTTTTGGTAGAGATTTTCGCCATGTTGTCCAGTAGTAGAGATGGGGTTTCATTGTGTTGCCAGGCTGGTCTTGAACTCCTGACTTCCGGGGATCCGCCTGCCTCAGCCTCCCAAAATGCTGGGATTATAGGTGTGAGCCACCTTGCCTGGCCAGGATTCTGTCATTTAATTTTATCACTTTTGAGAGGGATCTATATGGAAAATTTTCTTAGGAGTATTTAAGTACTAAAAATCTACAGTCTTAATTAGAATAATAGTTTGGAAAGTATGTGACATGAGCATAAGAAAACACCTTGCCAGATGTGGTTAGTAATAACATGTTTTGGTGGTTACCTTCAGCTGTGAATAGAACACAGTTTACGAGTTAGGGAGAGGTATTCTATTCTTTTTCTTTAATTTGAATAGGCTAGTTGGGAAGAGTATATACTAATCATTTTGTATTTCTGTTTAGTGGCTATCATATGTCATTAACTCACAGTATAAGGCAATTGAGACATCTGCTTTGGGTTTCTGAAATAAGGTAATGAGAATAGATAATCAGTGAATTTTTTTTTTTAATTAAAATTTTTTTTTTTTTTTTTTTTTTTTTTAAAGCAGGGTTTCACCACGTTGGCCAGGCTGGTCTTGAACTCCTGGCCTCAGATGATCCTCCTGCCTCGGCCTCCCAAAGGGCAGGGATTACAGGCGTGAGCCACCGTGCCCGGCCATGAATCAATTTCTTTATCTTTTTTTTTCTTTTTCTGCAATTATCTTTTTATGAGGTAGAACCTATCAAAAGTGTAAGGATTTTAGATACTGTTTGTAGCTGTTAGCTATGTTCTTTGGCACTCATTTATATAAAAATGTAATATGATACATGCTTAAAAATTTTCCCCTAGTAAAATGACGGGTTTTCTTTAAATTACCCTTCTCTGCCATCTTTAGTAACTGATATGCATTTGTAAAATCATAGACTAGGGTTAGGAGTGCAGTCTGTTACTGTATTGTGTTCCTGTGCAAAAAAACCCCAGATGTATCATGGGAATGCATCTTTGACTTCAGACTTCTTGTGTCCTGCCAGCAGAGGTTACCAGTTTTGACATGTGGTGAGAGATGTCTTTGTGGAACTTGTTCCTTTATTTATTTGTTTGAGGAAGGGCCTTGCTCTGTCACCCAGGCTGGAGTGCAGTGGTGTGATCCTGGCTCACTTCAGCCTCAAGCTCCTGAGCACAAACCATCCTCCCACCTCAGCCTCCTGAGTAGCTAGGACTGCAGATGAGCCGAGCCATGCCCAGTCAATTTTTTTATTTTTAATTTTTTGTAGAGACAGGATCTCAATATGTTTCCCAGGCTGGTCTCAAACTCCTGGGCTAAAGTAGTCCTCCCATCTCCCAAAGTGTTGGGATTATTAGTGTGAGCTGCTACGCCCAGCCAATGATTCTTTTATATTTGTTTAGATTGGTGTTTATGCCTTTCTTGTTAATTTTTAAAGGACCTTCTCAAAGATACATTTAAATGAAAATACAAAGGGTCAGAAAATACTGTGTGGTTGGCTGCTATTTCGTTTGTTTTGAGACAGAGTCTCGCTTTGTCACCCAGGCTGGAGTGCAATGGTGTGATCTTGGCTCACTGCAACCTCCGCCTCCAAGGTCTAAATGATACTCCTGCCTCAGCCTCCCGAGTACTTGGGATTACAGGCTCGTGCCTCCATGCCTGCTAAGTTTTTCGTACTTTTAGTAGAAATGGGATTTCACCATGTTGGCCAGGCTGGTCTTGAACTCCTGACTGTAAGTGATCTACACTCCTTGGCCTTCCAAAGTGCTGGGATTGCTGGCGTGAGTCACTGCGCCTGACTGGTTGGCTGCTGTTTAACTTAAGGGGTGGAAGACTGGAGAGGAGGACACATACAATACAGTGTGTACGAGTATGTGTGTATTTATATATGCTTCTTCTTTTTTTTTTTTTTTTTAAAGGTGGGGTTTCTCCATGTTGGTCAGGCTAGTCTCGAACTCCTGACCTCAGGTGATCCGCCCACCTCAGCCTCCCAAAGTGCTGGGATTACAGGCGTGAGCCACCACGCCCGGCTTTATATATGCTTCTTGTGTGTGCTTACAGTCACTCTGCAAAGCTGGAGCAGAGACTGATAACTGGTGTTGGGGTGGGCAGATTATGTAGTCAGATGTGGGAGAGACTTATTTTCACTTGTAACCTTTTTGAACTGTTTGAATATGTTCGCATTACCATTTTGAAAAATAATGATTGAAAAATTGAGGCATCTGGTTAAGCTTTTAAAATCTTTATTTGAATTTGGATAGGATGGTCAAAAAAGGGGGGAAACGTTGTTATCTTCTCCCATGCTTTTCATTCAGTTCTTAGAGCTGGAACTATGTATTTCTGTAAACCCTTATTTTCATTTTTCAGAGTTGGTAGCAGAATTAGAGTAGTTGTATGATTAACAAGTGTTTCTGTTTCATGACTGGGTCATTAGACTGGTGTTGAACTGGTGATTGATTGATCGATTGATTGATTGATTGACAGAGTCTTGCTCTGTCTCGCCCAGGCTGGAGTGCAGTGGCACGATCTCGGCTCACTGCAGCTTCCGCCTCCCGGGTTCAAGTGATTTTCCTGTCTCAGCCTCCTGAGTAGCTGGAACTACTGGGGTGTACCACCACACCTGGCTAATTTTCTATTTTTAGTGGAGACGGGGTTTCACCATGTTGGCCAAGCTGGTCTCAAACTCCTGACCTAAGGTGATCCACTGGCCTCAACCTCCCAAAGTGCTGAGATTACAGGGGTGAGACACCGCGCCTGGCCGACTGGTGAGTTTTGAATCCTATCCAGGCTTGATACTTAGAAAATAAATTAGTGCAAACTTTAGGAGGTTTTGGTTGTCCAGAAGTACATACATTTTGTATTATTTCAAAGGTATTGCTTTGCCAAGGGTTTGGACATTAGGGGAATGCTGAGGTTCTCATAGTAGTTGATTTTTTTTTTTTTTTTCTTTTTTGAGATGGAGTTTTGCTCTTATTGTCCAGGCTGGAGTGCAATGGTGCAATCTCAGCTCACTGCAACCTCCACCTCCCGGATTCAAGCGATTCTCCTCCCTCAGCCTCCAGAGTAGCCGTGCCCAGCTAATTTTGTATTTTCAGAAGAGATGGGGTTTCTCCATGTTGGTCAAGCTGGTCTCAAACTCCCAACCTCAGGTGATCTGCCTGCCTTGGCCTCCCAAAGTGCTGGGATTACAGGCGTGAGCCACCACACCTGACCCGTAGTAGTTGATTTAATAATTATGATAGTCTTTGGCACAATGGGATTTGTGGAACTATGGCTTCTGATATTGCACAGATCCTCTCATGACTTAATAACTTACATGTATGTGTTATTGATGCCAAGGTGACAGACACATTGGATTTTAATGCTATTTCTGGTTGCAGTTGGTATCATTTGTAATTGTGTCACTTGCAGGTTTTCACTGGTTAGTTTACCTGTGAAGGGGTTTGTCTTCTAGTTGTGCTCATTTTCAACTTTAACTGGAGCAACCTCAAGAGAAAGGGAGCACCTGTTTTTGTACACATAATTCTGCTGCACTGTGACTTGACACTAGCCTTCCTTTGAGGGCAGTGGCCCTCTTAGCAGTAACAGGAGACTAGGTAGGAGAGTCTGTGTCTCATTTCTGGCAGTGAACTCTGAGGATGTTACTGTGATGAAGAGCTGGAGACAGACATAGCTGGATGGTTTGAATCCTGTCCCTTGTACTTACTAATTATGTGACTTTGGAGACTTAAGTAGCCATCCTAGTTGGTTTTCACATCTGAAAAATGATAATAAAGGATAATTTTTTTTTTTTTTTTTGAGAAGGAGTCTCCCTCTTACCCAGGCTGGAGTGCAGTGGCACCATCTTGGCTCACTGCAACCTCTGCTTCCCCTGTTCAAGTGAGAATAAAGCATAATTAATACTTTTTTATTTTTCTTTTTTTTTTTTTAAGATGGAGTTTCACCATGACGGCCAGGCTGGTCTTGAACTCCTGACCTCATGTGATCCACCCACCTCGGCCTCCCAAAGTGCTAGGATTACAGGCGTGAGCCACCGTGCCCGGCCTATTTTTCTTTCTTATTTTTTTTTGAGACAAAGTCTCGCTCTGTTGCCCAGGCTGGAGTGTAGTGGCGCGATCTTGGCTCACTGCAACTTCCGCCTCCCGGGTTCAAGCAATTCCCTGCCTTAGCCTCCCAAGTAGCTGTGATTACAGGTATGAGCCACCGTGCCATGCCAGTTAGTACTTTTTTCATAGAGTAGTTGTGAGGATTGAAATGGGAAGGCATGTAAAGCAGGTAGCATAGGACTTGGCAAATAGGAAATAATAAATACCGCCTACTGCTCGGTGGCCTTTGTTAGCTTCCGTGGCAACATCTGTAGAGAGAGGCAACATACCCCTCCTGACAGCTTATTTTGTAAACCTGTCATGGCTTACTGTGCAACAGCAGAGATGGGTTGGTTAGACTTTTCAGTTCGGAAAGCTAGCACTGCATTTGGTGACTTCTGTTACTCTAGGATGAGAATGCATGCTGTGGAGCTTTGTTATGTGTCTGGT
This sequence comes from Alouatta palliata, assembly GCA_004027835.1. Classification (NCBI taxonomy): domain Eukaryota; kingdom Metazoa; phylum Chordata; class Mammalia; order Primates; family Atelidae; genus Alouatta; species Alouatta palliata. Next base: position 30,795 of record PVKV010018946.1, read on the forward strand.
AAGTTTTTTTTTTGAGATTGAGTTTTGCTCTTGTTTCCCAGGCTGGAGGGCAGTGGTGCGATCTCACCTCAACCTCTGCCTCCCTGGTTAAAGTGCTGGGATTACCAGTGTGAGCCATCACACCTCGCTAATTTTTATACTTTTAGTAGAGACGTTGTTTCACCATATTGGCCAGGCTGGTCTCGAACTCCTGACCTTAAGTGATCCACTCGCCTTGGCCTCTCAAAGTCCTGGGATTACAGGAGTGAGCCACTGTGCCCTGTAGATTAGATGTTTCAAGAAAAACAACAACAAAAAAGATAACGTACTTTTTTTTTTTTTTCAGATGGAGTCTTGCTCTTGTTGCCCAGGCTGGAGTGCAAGCAACCTCCACTACCTCCTGGGTTCGAGCGATTCTCCTGTTCCAGCCTTCCACTGGGATTACAGGCACCCACCACCACACCCGGCCAGTTTTTGTATTTTTAGTGGAGACAGGGTTTCTCCATGTTGGTCAGATTGGTCTCGAACTCTCGACCATAGGTAATCCTCCGGCCTTGGACTCCCAAAGTGCTGGGATTACAGGCGTGAGGCATCGCGCCCGGCCTGTACTTTTTTCTTTCTTTCTTTATTTTTTTTTTGAGACGGAGTTTCGCTCGTTACCCAGGCTGGAGTGCAATGGCGCCATCTCGGCTCACCGCAACCTCCGCCTCCTGGGTTCAAGCAATTCTCCTGCCTCAGCCTCCCGAGTAGCTGGGACTATAGGCACGTGCCACCATGCCCGGCTAATTTTTGTATTTTTGGTAGAGACGGGGTTTCACCATGTTGATCAGGATGGTCTCGATCTCTTGACCTCGTGAGAAAAACACCGCGCCCGGCGTTTTTCTTTATTTTTTTTAAATTCGGTTCCAATGCAAGATACTTTTCTTAAAAATAAAGTTTTTGACAAGGTGTGGTGGCTCATGCCTGTAATCCCAGCACTTTGGGAGGCTGGGTCACCTGAGGTCAGGAGTTTGAGACCAGCCTGACCAACATGGTGAAACCCGTCTCTACTAAAAATGTAAAAAATCAGCAGGGTGTGGTGGCGGGCACCTGTAATGCCAGCTACTCGGCAGGCCGAGGCACGAGAATGGCTTGAACACGAGAGGCGGAGGTTGCAGTGAGCCAAGATGGTGCCCTGCACTGCAGCCTGGGCGAAAGAGTGAAACTGTCTCAAAAAAAATTTTTTTTTTCTTTGCTTTCTGGAGTGGAATGCCTACTTTTTCTCCAGGCAACACTGCTCCCGTTGTCAGTGGCTACTGCTCTGATCAGTCACTTCAAATATACATGTTAAATTTTACACAAACGTTAACATGGATTCTCACTAAAAATCCATATGGCACAACACAGGATATGTATACGTGCAGAAATAACTGAAAAATTTTCAGAAACTTGTTTTAATACACATACATTTTCAAAACTCTTTAATTTTCATTTAAAAACATGCTTTTTGGACATTATTTATTAATAATTTTATTAAGTTAATTTAGAAAATACTCGTTCAAAGGAGTATAGAATTGTACTTTTCTACTTTTATGGATTTAGAATTAGTACTCAGAATGAAGAAACATTGACATTCTGAATGACAGAGCATGGATGAGTTGCACTTATTGGTGGCTGATGTCTTCGGGTAGTATTCTGAAGCTGTATGAGGATTCTGAAATTATGGTGCTTCGGTTTTGTAAGGCATACATAAGAAGTCAGATGCAGGCTGGGCGCGGTGGCTCACGCCTGTAATCCCAGCACTTTGGGAAGCTGAGGTGGGCGGATCACAAGGTCAAGAGATCGAGACCATCCAAGCCAACATGGTGAAACCCCGTCTCTACTAAAAAATACAAAATTAGCTGGGCGTGTTGGCGCGCGCCTGTAGTCCCAGCTACTCAGGAGGCTGAGGCAGGAGAATTGCTTGAACCTGGGAGGCGGAGGTTGCAGTGAGCCAAGATTGCACCATTGCACTACAGCCTGGCGCCTGGTGACAGAGTGAGACTCTGTCTCAAAAAAAAAAAAGATACAAATGATAAAGAATTTTGGTTGCTCTTAAATGTACATATAAGAGTGTTTTTGGAGGGAAAATATGAACTGCTCTAGCTTTTTTTTTCTTTTCTTTTTTTTTTAAAGACACAGTCTTGCTCTGTTGCCCAGGCTGGAGTGCAGTGGTGGGATCTTGGCTCACTGCAACATCTGCCTCCCCCGGCTCAAGCGATTCTCCTGTCTCAGCCTCCCGAGTAGCTGGGGTTACAGGTGCCCACCACTGTGCCCAGCTAATTTTTGTATTTTTAGTAGAGGTGGGGTTTCACCATGTTGGCAAGGCTAGTCTTGAACTCCTGACCTCAGATGATCCGCCCATTTGGGCCTCCCAAAGTGCTGGGATTACAGGCGTGAGCCATTGCGCCCAGCCTAGCTCTAGCTTTTAAGAACCGTGAATGCTTCTCATAAAGGACAGTAATTACAAACAGAAGAATGACCATTATATAAAGTTTCTTATATCCCATTTGAGAAGAAGTTTGTATAGTTGTTTTATGTTGTTTTAAACAAAAATTTACATGCCATAACATGCTGCCTGCATGAAGTTATATTATTTGATTGAAGATTAACTCTCTTCCTGTGACAGTCTTAAATTAATATCCTGGCCTCTGATGACCACTAGTCATCTGTTTCTAGCCCAGGTCACCCATCTTGATCCTCAGCATCTGGTATAGTGCCCAGCACTCTTCAGCCATTCTGTTTTTTTTTTTTGAGACGGAGTCTTGCTCTGTCACCAGGCTGGAGTGCAGTGGTGCCATCTCGGCTCACTGCAACCTCCACCTCCTGGGTTCAAGTGATTCTTCCGCCTGAGCCTCCTGAGTAGCTGGGACCACAGGCGCATGCCACCACGCCTGGCTAATTTTTGTATTTTTAGTAGAGACAGGGTTTCACCATGTTGGCCAGGATGGTCTCGATCTCTTGACCTTGTGAACTATCCACCTCAGCCTCCCAAAGTCGTGGGATTACAGACGTGAGCCACCGCACCCGGCCCAGCCTTTCTCTTCTTAAGTTGACTCCCACAAGGCTCTGACTGAGGTGTGGCTTTGCTAGTACAGTAGACCCTTGTTGCTTTTGTGAGCGATTCATGCGTACAGAACTGGAAAGGAGATACGTCCAGTTTCACACACTAGCTGCCCTTTGGACTTACTGTGTTCCTGCTGTAAGAATGTTTCTTTTTTGAGACAGGATCTTAACTTTGTTACCTGGGCTGGAGTGCAGTAAAGCACGTTCATGGCTGGCTGCATCCTGGACCTCCCCGGGCTCAGGTGATCCTCTCCTCTTAGCCTCCTGAGTATCTGGGACTATAGGTACACGCTACCTCGCCGATTTTTGTGGTTTTTGGTAGAGATGGATTCTCACTATGTTGCCCAGGCTGGTCTTGAACTCCTGGGCTCAAGTGATCCTCCTGCTTTTGGCTTCCGAAAGTGCTGAGATTACAGGCATGAGCCACCGGGACTGGCTGTACTGTAAGCATTTTGAGGGTCTGCTTGATAACCTAGCACCCTGCTCTTTGGGTTTTGTCTGCTGCAGAATCCTTTTGGCGTGATAACAGTGTAGAACTTGCTAGGAGAAACAAGGAAAATACTCAAAACGTGGGTAAAAGATTCAGAGCCTGACCATAGCAGTTAAACCTGAATTGGGCTGTTGTTTGGACTTGCCCACTTCTTCCTGATGTTTATGTACTGTGTAGTCTCTTTCCCCTTGGTCATGGTTTGTTTTTTCCCTCCAACCTGAAGCCTTACCTTTAACTACTGGCATATGATTCTTGCCTGGCTTTTTTTTTCTGATTCGTGGTGTTGCATGCCCAGTCCATACATCTGCTGCCCTTCTCTTTGACTGTGGTTTTTCCTCAGAGGTCAGAGGATGCATACACTCTATGCCCTTTGTCTCTTTAAACCAGTCATTGTTGCACAATTGATTCTGTGGCCCCTGTGGGTTCTTTCTGACCTCCTTCCCGGCAGATCTGCTGTCACAGTCTAGCATGGGGTATCCTGTGTTTTCCACTGTTAAATGTAGGCTGGTAGGAGCGTTCTTTTTTTTTTTTTTTTTTTTTTTTAAAGAAGGAGTCTCACTCTGTCACCCAGGCTGGAGTGTGGTGGTGTGATCTTGGCTCACTGTAACCTCCACCTCCCAGGTTCAGGCTGTTCTCCTGCCTCAGCCTCCTGATTAGTTGGGATTACAGGCCTGTGCTACCACCCGTGGCTAATTTTTGTATTATTAGTAGAGATGGGGTTTCACCATGTTGGCCAGGCTGGTCTCAAACTCTTGACCTCAGGTGATGCACCCGCCTTGGACTCCCAGAGTGCTGGGATTACACCTGAGCCAGGTCAGATTTTCATTTAATGACAATGAGTTGCAACAAGACAGAGTTGAAAAATAGAGGAGGTTCAGAACTGGAAGAAGTAGGAGTAGGTGATGGTAATATCGAGTTGTCAGAGTGAGCCTGGGGTAACATCCTCCATTTCTAGCTGATGAAAATATCCAAGATAGTGGGTCTGGGGCCGGTGTGTAATCCCAGCACTTTGGGAGGCCGAGGTGGGTGGATCACCTGAGGTCAGGAGTTTAAGACCAGCCTGAGTAACATAGTGAAACCTTGTATCTACTAAAAATACAAAAAATTACCTGGACGTTCTGGTGGGCGTCTGTAAACACAGCTACTCCGTCCAGCCTGGGCAACAAGAGCAAGACTCCGTCTCAAAAAAAAAAAAAAGAAAAGAAAAGAAAAGAAAATATCCAGTGTGATCTGAGATCTTGGATATTTTAGAGACATTTAGTTGGGACAGGGTCTTGGTAGATTTGTGTTATCATTTGGAGCCTTCTAAAGTAGAAGTTAACCTTTGTCTTTGAGCTACTTTCTAGAAACCAGAATTTATTGTCAGAGAATATAGGATTTTCGGTTTTAAAACTTTGAACTTATAAATGATTGTAGCAATATTTGAGGGATATTCTAAAAAATACTTTAAAAGTTTTAAAAATTCATCAGCAGATTAAAAAAGAACTCCAAGAATAGTAACATTTAAATGATTAGCATTTTCATTTTCCTCTGAATGTTGTTGAAATAGACAAGGTACTATTAAATGGGGGGGGGAATGAATGTGTTTTATGGGCTTTTCCCTTTTTTACCCTTTGTTTACTTGTCTGCAGATTAAAGTAGGTACTTTCATCTTCTGTATCTCTGGGCTCTGTTTATTGTAGTGGGTATGTTTTCTTTTTCTCTCTTTTTTTTTTGTGACGGAGTCTTGCTCTGTCTCCATGCTGGAGTGCAGTGGTGCTCACTGCAAACTCCGCCTCCTGGGTTCAGGTGCTTCCCCTGCCTCAGCCTCCAGAGTAGCTGGGACTACAGCTACTAGTAGTAACTTGTGCCACCACCACACCTGGCTAATTTCTTGTATTTTATCAGAGACGGGGTTTCACCGTGTTGGCCAGGATGGTCTCGAACTCCTGACCTCGTGATCTGCCTGCCTCGGCCTCCCAAAGTGCTGGGATGACAGGCGGGAGCCACCAGCTTGGCCTGTAGTGGGTATGTGTTCTAGTTTGTTGCGTCTCTGTTTGGTTTGTTCCCTTTTTTGTGTGTCAGATATGCTGGTGAATCTGGCTGCCTTATTTTATCTAGCCTCATTTGCCTTTCTTGCATTTTCTTCCAGATGACTCACGTGTATTTTGCTAGTAGACACGTTGGTTGGTTGGCTCCTTTGTTCTGACAAATCAACATAGAAGTGACTTTTCGCAAGTGAAAACTGGTAATGACAGGAACCATAACAGCATACTAATGGTCTTTTGGTGAATATGGTGAATGCACATGGTAGAATTTAAAGGTCTCGGTTGAAGCCTTCCTAAGAGTATTTGTAGGTTTGAGGTTAAGTTGCGGAACGTGGTGGGAATCTTTGGATACATTTTACTTGCCTCTCTTGAGCTTCAGTTCCCATATTTGCAAAATGCCATGACTTATCTCTTAGGAATTTAATTAGAATAAAAGAGGTACCGTAAGTTAAAAGAATACTTGGTTGTGCTCCAGCGTGTGTCTGTATCTGGAATAGGCTCATGTAATTGGCAAATAGGGAAATTATGTCAGTATAACAAAGAAATTGCTCTGGTTCATACATGATTTTCCCCAGCCTATTCATGTTTTGTGTCAGGTAACAATAGTCGAGCTCAGAGTATACTAAGCACTGGAGGAAACAAGCCATGGTGATCACTTGTGAATTCTTCCTTTTGGCTTAGTTTGGCCATGTTCCAGTCCTTGAAACGAGTGCAGTGGTGCGATCTCAGCTCACGACAATCTCTGCTTCCCGGGTTCAGGCAATTCTCCTGCCTCAGCCTCCCGAGTAGCTGAGATTACAGGCGTGTGCCACCACGCCAGCTAATTTTGTATTTTTAGTAGAGGTGGGTTTCTCTGTGTTGATCAGCTGGTTTCTAACTCCCAACCTCAGGTGATCTGCCCAAAGTGCTGGGATTATCGGTGTGAGCCACTGCGCCTGCCTAGATTACTCTGTAAAGCAATCTAACTTTTGTATTGTTGAATGCATTTTATGAGAAGAGAACTATAGGTTAGTTGACAGACTGAAGATTTATGTTGTTTTTGCTAAAACTGGATTTTGCTGAAACTGCCGTTCTAATGTTCTTATTCCATAAGCCTAAACTTAAATGGTTATATGTGCTTCCTTCAACTGAAAGTCATATCTTTATTAGGAACTTATTATTAAACATTTTTATTTTGCATTTTTATTCAGATTGCTTTTGTTAATATTTTGGTTACAAAGTGCCATAGGGATGGTCTTCCTTAACTTTTTCTTTTCTCATAAAAGTTTTACTTTTAGCATGTGACTGTGTAAAGTGAAGTTTTCCAGGAATGCATAGTTGTTTTATAGAAAACACAGAAGAGGTCAGGCGCGGTGGCTCACACCTGTAATCCCAGCACTTTGGGAGGCTGAGATTGGCCAATCACCTGAGGTCAGGAGTTCGAGACCAGCCTGGCCAACATGGTGAAAACCCGTTTCTACTAAAATTACAAAAAATTAGCTGGGCGTGCTTGTAATCCCAGCTACTTGGGAGGCTGAGACAGGAGAATCACTTAAACCTGGGAGACAGAGGTTGCAGTGCACTGAGATGGCACCATTGCACTCCAGCTGGGACAACAAGAGTGAAACTCTGTCTCAAAAAAAAATACGCAGAAGAAACGTTTATACTTAATCTAGTACTACATTAGATGCCCAGTAAATGTCATTTCCTTCTCTTTCCTGTTCCTTAAGAAGTTTTGATCACACTCAGCATAAAGTTCAAACGTCTTAGCCTGTGAGGGTCCCTCCTCCCCCACTTCTGCCATGTGATCTGGCCCCTGGCCACCTCACAAACCTTATCTTGTTTCACCTTGTTCACTGTGCCCAGCCATTCAGCTCCACACCCACTGAACAAGCTTATTCCTGTCTCAATGTCTTAATTGCTTTGTTCTTTGCCTCATACTCTGTCCTGAGATTGTTATATAGCTGATTCTTTTATGCCATTCATTCTCAGTTCCATTGCCAACACCTCAGAGAGGTTACACTGAAATTACTGCCCACCCCCAGCAATTTTCAGCCATAAGACCCCTGTTCTCCACATGGCAATTTTCTCTATGAAATAACTTTGACTTTTTTTTTTTTTTTTTTAACTTCCTTCCAGAATTTAAACTCCATGAGAACAGGGATGGGCTCTGTCTTATGTGTCATTCTGTCTGCAGCTTCCTAGAACAGGACCTGGCAGGTTTGTAATAAATATTTGAGTGGATTGTTGTCTTAGGTATGTTTTCATGATTAGCTGGTAGTCTTAAACTGGTTCATCCTTAGAATACTGGAAATAATTTATTAAAAGGTCAGCATTTAGGGGAGGATCAGAAGAGGTTTTACTGAATGTTTACATTTGGAAGCCCAGGGACATACGTGAATGCCATCTGCTTTTCTTGGAGGACTGTTAAAGATGGCAGTTGAGTCAAATAATAGCAAGAACAGGTAAATAGATAATTGATGGACCAATCTGAAAATGTGCTTTGTACTGATAATCATAAATGTTAGACTTTGAGGAGTTTTCTCAAATGTTAGACTTTGAGATGTTTTCTTTTTACTTATTTATTTTTGAGATGGAGTTTCGTTCTTGTCACCAGGCTGGAGTGCAGTGGTGCCATTTGTGCTCACTGCAACCTCCGCCTCCTGGGTTCAAGTGATTCTCTTGCCTCAGCCTTCTGAGTAGCTGGGATTATAGGCTCGTGTCATCATGCCCAGTTAATTTTTGCATTTTTAGTAGAGACAGGGTTTCATTATGTTGGTCAGGCTGGTCTCAAACTCCTGACCTAGTGATCCTCCCACCTTGGCCTCCCAAAGTGCTGGGATTACAGGTGTGAGCCACTTCGCCTGGCCATGTTTTATTTTTCTTAAAGACACATATTTCATCATTCAGCCGGGCGCGGTGGCTCACGCCTGTAATCTTAGCACTTTGGGAGGCCGAGGTGGGTGGATCACCTGAGGTCAGGAGTTCAAGACCAGCCTGGCCATCATGGTGAAACCCCATCTTTAAAAAGAGAGAGAAAAAAAAAAGATACATATTTCATCATTCAGGGTATATTCAGGGTATATCCTCTCATTTATGTCTAAATCTAGGTTCAGGTTCAAGAGATTTTTGTAGTTTTTAATTATATTTACCTGTGATCACGTTTTGTTTTTTTGAGACGGAGTCTCAGTGTGTCGCCAAGCTGGAGTGCAATGGTGTGATCTCGGCTCACTGCAGCCTACGCCTGCTGGGTTCAAGTGGGCCTCTTGTCTGAGCCTCCCAAATGGCTGGGATTACAGGCGCGTGCCACCACACCCAGCTAATTTTTTGTATTTTTAGTAGAAACGGCATTTTACCATGTTGTTGAGTCTGATCTCGAACTCCTGACCTCAGGTGATTTGCCCACCTCGGCCTCCCAAAGTGCTGAGATTACAGGTGTGAGCTACTGTGCCCTGCCAGGATTTTTTTTTTTTTTTTTAAGGACAGAGTCTTGTTCTGTTATCCAGGCTGAAGGGCAGTGGGAGGATATCGGCTCACTGCAACCTCTGTTCCGCCTCCTGGGTTCAAGCAGTTCTCTGCCTCAGCCTCTCGAGTAGCTGGGATTACAGGCACCCACCACCATACTCAGCTAATTTTTATATTTTTAGTAGAGACAGGGTTTCACTACCTTGGCCAGCCTGGTCTTCAACTCTTCGATCTCATGATCCAACTACCTCGGCCTCCCAAAGTGTTGGGATTGCAGGTATAAGCCATCGTGCCCGGCCCAGGATTATGTTTTAACCTTGGATGTGTAGTGTGTGGTGAGGGTTTGGTAGGGAGGCCCCTTAGCTCTGGACGGGGAGAAAGTTGAGCTGGTAGTGTTGTAGGTGTGAATGACGCCACGTAATTTTGGGAGAATTGGAAATTAGTTCATGTTTATGAATTCTGCAGAAAAGCAATTAGAGATTCAGGAGAGAATGGTCTTGAAAGGAGCTAAGCACCCAGGTCTCCTTTCTGGCTTGCTGCTGCTGCTCTTTTTCTGGGGCACAGGAGTTATAAAGATTGGGAGTTTGTTGGGATGGGGAATGAATTTGCTCTCTGAATAGCTGATGGGCAGAAGCTGAAGCAGGAGGGTGTGGAATGGGAAGTCGCTATTGAGAACGAGGAATCCCTTGTTTTTCATCCTGACCTTAACCAAGAAGTAAATAAGTTAGATGCTTATTTGAGAATAGTCACGTGAAAAATAGATCACTATGGTATAAGTGGATCATGAAGTTGCTAGTGGATGTAATTTTTGAATTTTAGGTTAGTCACTTTTTCATATATTTTCACAACATTTCTAAAGATTTTATGTTAATATAAAAGTCATTAGAATCTCTGATAACATTGGCGCATTAATCTGGATTAAGTAATGTATAATTGATTATAATTAAAAAATATTAACTATTTTGAAATAATTTTAGACTTACAGAAAGTGTGCCCTCACTCTGCTTCCTCAGTTTAGTCTGACCTAACCGGTGTATTTATCAAACCTAAGAAATGAGCATTGATGCAATACTAACCTGTGGGTTTTGTTTGTATTTCCCCGGTTTTTCCGTGAATGTCTTTTTTTCTGTTCAGTGTTCAGTCCAGGTTCTCAACGTTGCATTTAGTTGTCTTTCTAGTCTCCTGACCTGTGACAGTTCCTCCTCAGTCTTTCCCCTTTTTCATGACCTTGACAATTTTGAAGAGTACTGGTTTGTCGGATACTTGCAACGACTAGACTGAGGCTGTAGGTAGAATACTGTAGAGTTGATGTGCCTGTCTTATCACGTCTTATCAAACAGGAGGTACTTACTTATCTTAATTTTGGTGATGTTAATCTTATCTCTTGGTTAAGGTAATGTATGCCAAGTTCATTCGCTCTGAAATTACTGCTTTTCACTTCTCAAACTGCTCACTAGAAGTGAGTCCTACTAAAAATCTAGCCCTCATGCAAGGCAGAGGGGCATTACGTTCCTTGTACCAGAGGGAGAAGCATGGAAACATTTGTGGACATGTTGGAAAATCATGACAATTAAGAAATATGTTGAACACTGGTAATTAAGGAATATTTTGGGGAGATACTTTGAGGCTGTGGAGATAGCCTTTTTTTCCTTGAAAGTCTTGTCCAATAACTTTAGCATTCATCTGTGGACCTTGTCTGGAGCAATACTTACTGTGGCTCCTCTCTTCTCGCCTCCCCTCCTCCTCTCTTCCTCTCCTCTCTCTTTTCTCTTCTTCTTGAGACAAGGGGTCTTGCCTTGTCACTCAGGCTGGAGTGCAGTGGTACGATCATGGCTTACTAACCTTCAGCTCCTGGGCTCATGTGATCCTCCTGCCTTGACTTCCCAAAATGCTGGGATTAGAGGCATGAGCCATTGCACCTGGCCGATTACTGTGGTTTTGTAATGGTGTGATTTTTCTGGTTCCCTCATTCCTTTCTACATGCATTAGTTGGATTTTTTTTTTTCTTGACGGGAGATTAGTTCCTTTTCTCCTGTTATTATTCACTCATTTCATGCCTTACCTCAGTGTGGACATGTGGATGTTTTGTTGTTTGGGTTATAGTTTAATGTTGTCACTACTTGCTTTGCTCCTCCAGTTGTTCTGCCTTTGGCTACTGACCCCTCTTCCAGGCTGACCTCCTGGGCACTTTCAGCGTGCTCTGTCCTTTGATTTTTAAGCAGCTTCTTACTTTCCGACATAACAGTTTGATGCAGACTCAATCTTGTATTTTTCTGTCCTAGCTCTAGAGTCGGCCATTTCTCCAAAAAGCCCTGGATTTCTTTCATTGGAATCACAGTAAACTTCTATTCTAATTCAGGAAGTAATGTCTTCATATAGATTTTATAAGGTATCAATGTTTGCTTGTACGTGATTGTATAATAGTTTTTTCTTAAGGCTTTTGGACCACAGTTATTCACTCAGCAGACTTCATAAAGGTGTTCGTTACATGCTGTTATTGTTAGAACTAGGGCTTCAGGGACAGGTAAGACATGATCATTGGCTGGGCATGGTGGCTCACGCCTGCAATCGCAGCATTTTGGGAGGCCAAGATGGGTGGATCGCTTGAGCGCATGAGTTTGAGACCAGGCTGGGCAACATGGCAAACCCCATCTCTACCAAAAATACAGAAATTAGCTGAGCATGGAACTACTTCGGGGGCAGAGGCGGAAAGATTGTTTCAGCTGGAGAAGTGGAGACAGCAGTGAGCTGAAATCACCACGCTGTACTCCAGCCTGAGTGACACAGTGAGACCCTGTCTCAAAAAAACAAAAACAGAAACAACCATTGATCTTCAGGACTTTAGAATGTAGATGTGAGAAAGATCTTTTTTCTCCCCTGCCCCCATTTGATTTCAGTGAGTGCCTATTACATGCCAGGCACTGTGCCATATGTCATTAAGAGCTGGGTAAGCATAGCACGAGCTGCTGCTGCTTCTTTTTTTTGTTTTTAAATTAATTAATTATTTATTTATTTTTAAGATGGGGTTTCACTATGATGGCCAGGCTGGTCTTGAACTCCTGACCTCAGGTGATCCACCCACCTTGGCCTCCCAAGGTGCTAGGATTACAGGCATGAGCCACTGTGCCCGGCCAGCACAAGCTTCATTGCTAAGTATGGGGTTGAGTGGAGGGGTGGGGGAGTAAGGACATTCCAAGAAGAGGAATATTAGCACCAGGGACAGTAATCTATGAATTAGGTCCAGAGATAAGTATGAGTGTGTGGGATGGTTGGTGTGGGAGTTGGAGGTATTGGTGGCAGGATCCCAGGTCATGAGGCTTGTGGATAAGCCAAGCTTTGGAATGTTGAGGGACCTACTGAAGGAATTTGAGTGGGACTGCAGTGTAATCAGATAATCCTGGCAGCACCTTGGAGAATGCATTAGGATTCAGGAGGCTATTGTCTTGATAGAGGTGGGAAGTGAAAGTCTTAACTACGGACAGTGGAACAGTGGTTCTCAGACTCGTGTGCATCAGAACTGCTATTTAAAACACGACAAACCAACAGCCAATATCATACTGAATGGGCAAAAACTAGAAGTATTCCCTTTGAAATCTGGCACTAGACAAGGATGTCCTCTCTCACCACTCCTATTCAATATAGTACTGGAAGTTCTAGCCAGAGCAATCAGGCAAGAAAAAGAAATAAAGGGTATTCAAATAGGAAAGGAGGAAGTCAAATTGTCTCTATT